>JARUPZ010000008.1:4378923-4496809 GCA_031213475.1 Nereocystis luetkeana
ATTTACTCGAGCGCCACGTACGCCCGCCCCACCCACGACGGCAAAGCGAGGGCCATCTGAGCCTTCACGGTAACCCTTTTGAGGTATGCAGCCCCGTTTTGGGGCGGAAAGCTACTCTAAAAAGTGAGTGTCTTTGTCTCAAAACGAGACGGTAGCAGTACTACAATGGTTTGATATCTAAACACGGCCCCTTGTATTCCAGTTCGGAGTGGCATTGTGGGTATCACACCATGGTTGCCGCGGTCGAAAGAAGACCTTTCGCGCGTGGTGGAGGCATTTATCGTATCGCCAAGAGGCCTCCTTCGCGCCCGCGAGACCGGGGGGGGAGGGGGGGGGGAAGCAGCATCGTCACAAAAAAACAAAGCGAGCACCGGCAACTAATAAACACGATGATGACCAAAAATAGACTCCCCTCACCCCGACGAGATGAGGTGAATCGCAGTAGGATAGGCGTTTCTGTAGCGGAAGACGCCCACGACGTCCACCTCCCTCGCTGCAGAGGCGGTAATAGGCAACTTCATAATGTTGTGGCCCTGCGACAACAATCAGACCATCACACGCACAAGAAATTGCGAGAGAGTCACGTTAGAGCTATATACTCCGGCGGTGGTAGCGGGGGGCGGGGGCAGGGTGTACTCGATCTGATGCATGGCCCTAGTCGTATGACCATAGACCTTCGCATCCCTACAATGCCGGGACGGAGCACGTCGAGTTTCCACCGACCAGGCAGACATTGCTTGCTTGCACCAAGCTTTGCGAAGCACCGTGAGGTGGTGGACGAGTCGCATGGGGGGTGAGCTGCATGCGGGAGCGGGGTATTCATCTCATGCATGGCCGCAGTCGCATGATCATTTACGTATGCCCATAGACCCTCGCATCCCTGCGCTGCTGGGACGGAGCACGTCCGCTTTTCACGGACCAGGGAGACATTGCTCGCGCCAAGCACGAAGAGACGTGAGGTGTTGGGCGAGTCGCATGGAGGGTGAGCTGCATCCTACTAGCAACCTCTTGTGAGGCTGACTTTCTTGCACATAGATGACAGCGTCGAAATACCTGACGTTCATGTCATGCATGGTCGTAGCGGGGGGGTGGGGGCAGCGACTTCAACGGGGTTCGTCCTTCCGTACCGCTGCCCTGCTCCCCTTTTTCAGGCCGGTCGAGGCAGTGGGGAACACCTCTCCACGATACAAATAAAAAGGTTGCGACTCGTCGCCATTTCTGATATGATTTTTCTCCCGCTATCCTTACGTCGGTGCTAAAAGCAACGATAGATCCTGGCAAAAACAAACCAAGAGAATACTGCCACATGATTTTTAATTTAATTCGCGTCTTTAATTCTTTCCTCCTGGGACCTTCTTCCGGCCCGTTTCCGGACGCACTCCCCTTTGTTGTCTTGCCTCAGTCGTTTGACCACTGACCACGCATCCCTTTCGAGACGGTGCACCCCACCGTTTTTACTTCTCTAATAAAAGACCAACTCCTGGATTCAGGTGCTCAATCAACCCAGCAAGTTTTTTTTTCCCCCCCAAAAAACATGGCATCAACAAACTTTGTTTTCACTCATCTTTTTTTTTCCCCTTGGTATGTACGGAGGACGCCACGAGGGGCCCAAAATAGCCCAAAATAGCACATATCACACAACATATATACATACATAGCAACACTACAACCGAGTGAAATAACAGGAAAACCGAAGCACTATTAATAAAAAATGCACCTTCTTTGGCGACGATTACTGTACTATATGCACAAGGGGGGCGGGGGGGCGGGGGGCTCTGACCAAAGTGGCTAAGAACACGAGGCAACAATCTCAGCAAAAGATTAAAAAAAAAAACAATATCACCATCCCAACGATGCAGACGCGGCCCCCACTCTTCGCGGCCGCGAGCGCCGTCGCAACGCTCGACTCGAACCCGCAGCAGTCCACGCAGGCATCCGGCCGACCGTCGCTGCCACTCGGCTGACCCATCACTCGCAGCGCGGCCTCTTTGGGGGAAAGCCCCATCACGTTGACCGTAGCGTCGGCGCCGAGCTATATAAGAGGCGTTTTTTTTTAGCGGAGGGGGGGGGGGGGGGGGGGGGGGGGGGGGGGAATGAGAAGCCGTGAAGGGGGTAAGGGGGAGGGAGGGGAGTACTCAATGTCATGCATGGCCGTGATCGTAGACCCTCGCATCCTTACAATACCGGGAAGGAGACACGTCGAGTTTTCAGCGACCAGACAGGGGGAGGGGGCGGGCGGGGGGGGGGGATACTCATGCCATGCATGGCCGTAGTCGTATGGGTGTAGACCTTCGCAACCCTGCCATGCCGGGACGAGGGGGGATGTTTGATTCAAGCAGGCTCAGGTATTTTACTGTAGAAGTTTTTGGGGGGAGGGGAAGAGGTAAAAAGGCCGGGGGTGGGGGGGGGGGGGGGGTACTCATGTCGCATGGCCGTAGTCGTTTGACCATAGACCCTCGCACCCCTACAATGCTGGGATGGAGCACGTCGGGCTTTCACCGACCAGACACAGACAATGCTTGCACGAGGCGCGAAGCGCCGTGCGGTTTTCGGCGGGTCGCGTGAAGGGTGAGCTACATCCTACTAAGAACCGCTCGTGAGAGCCGACTTTCTTGCATATCGATGACGGCGTCGAAGGGCCAAAACGGAATGGCGGGGGGATGGGGGACAGGTGAATAGAGGGTAAGATGCAACCGGCTCAGTATTGCTCGAGCAATGTTTTCTGTGTTTCATGCATTCAAAGCGAACTAAAGCATGATCTTTCGAAGTCCGCAAGAGAAAAATAAAATGTAGGTTTTAATGGCGGCCGACGGATGAACGCTATTTATAGGCGTGGGCTCTACCGACGTTTTGATTTTCGACCGGAGGCAAGGGTATACAAGAGAGATGCTCGCTCGTGAGTGCCTTAAGCTTGACGCGCACTTAGCTACGCCGGGCCCAGCAGAGGTACACGAGCACGACACTCCCCGTTGTCGAGTGAGAAGCCTAGACTAGGTCTACTGTTGCGGTTCCTATTAACAACGGGTGTTCAGAGGGGCGGCTCGTGTGGGATACTAGGCATCTCTAGCAAGGGGGTAAAAAGAACGTCGGCTAAAACACGATAGAAACAAACTCTCCTTACTGCCGCGAAAGACGCCATGGCGGGGAGATAGAAGGACGCTTCTTAAAGCAACGAAAGGAACACAAGGACAAACGAAAAAAACAAAATCACAATACAACGGAGGTGAAGATGAAAAAACTGAAAGAAAAACGGATAAATAGAGAGGAAGTGAAAGGGGAAGGGAAGGGAAAGGAAGGGAAGCGAAGGGAAGGGAAGGGAAGGGAAGGGAAGAGAAGAGAAGAGAAGAGAAGAAGAGAGAGAAGAGAAGAGAAGAGAAGAGAAGAGAAGAGAAGAGAAGAGAAGAGAAAAGAAGGAAGGAAGGAAGGGAAGGGAAGGGAAGGGAAGGGAAGGGAAGGGAAGATACGGATGAAAACTCGCAGAAAAGTGCAGGTCGCGAGCAAGACAAAGAACAAGCACCTCCTCACATCTCGCGCCACCTTGAGCCTCTCTTCCGACACATCCGTCACCACCGCTGCCGCCGCCCCGAAGGCCTTGGCCACCATCATGGTCACCAGGCCGATCGGGCCTGCACCGAGGATGGCAACTTTTTGACCGGGCTGCACCAAAACGACCGAAAAAAAAACGAACAAACAAAACGGCAACGGCGGCAACGACAGCGAAGACAACGACAACGACCGGCGCTCGTAACATCTCACTCCGGAGACACGTACGTACTGGTACAAGGTTCCACGCGAAAGGCAGATCACGATCTATCTGTAGACAGATCATCTACAGATAATAACCTGCCGTTGTGAGAGAATATGCAGTGTATAGCACACATCCAACCCAGGAGCATGTCCTAGATCGCGCAGATCATACGGTCCCCACCCGGCAACATGGGCTAGATCATACAGATCATACAGATCAGGGATCTATCTATCTATCTATCTATCTATCCGCCCTGAAATGCCTAGATCATGAGCTGGGAGCCGATGATTCGTCGGAGGTGTGAAGATATCACACCAAAAAGACGAACAGAATAATAGTGAGGCAACAGCAACCGCAACCATGGCAAACCGGGTACAGCATGTGGCAGTTGGCCGTCGGTTGGTCCGGCATCTGGCCCGATAGGATTGCACCGCTCCACAAACCAGCTCAATCTCGGCTCCCACGAATTGGCCCCCAAACAACTGTCCCTACGAGTTACCAGGTACGTACGTAGCTCCTTCTCGTTTTCCCCTATTTTTCTCTTCTCTTTTTTTCTTCCATCCATTTATTATCTTCGCTCTTTTCTTGCTCCTTCTCCCTCCTACTATTACGGGGGACCATAGTGAATAGGACCAAATGCTGTCCGTAAGAATAGGGAAACATATAGTTTTTTTTGTGTACCGTAGGTCCTATTTACTATGGTCCCCCGTAATAGTCGTAACTCAGATCCGGGGTCACATGCATAGTGGGCTCTTCTTCCCCCCTCTCCCCGCTACGGTACGAACACGCCTTGCACGTTTTTTATCGCGAGAAGACTTGAGTTATTTTGTTTCCCTCGGCGACTCGCGTTTAGTCGACCAACCCCTGAGCACCCCCAAAAAAACTCGGGACACCTACTGTATGTTGTGTTCCTCCAAGGTGTAAGCTCATTAATGTCTCGAGTTACACGGTATAAATAGTACCTGGTATGAAATAATCAAATCTCTCATCGACTCAAGTCGCATAGAAAACAAAACTCACCCACCCACCCACCCATCCACAAATACGTACATACATACGTACCCCATGCATATGCACCGGTTAATTTTAGTGAGTCACATGCCGAATCCTTTCCTTTGTGGGGCATAGCTAGGTTTGAGCACCCATATACATACGTATCGCAACAGCCCCGGCATTTACTCGCACCGACTCAAAAAAACAATAAAGAATGTAAGCTCCTCCCCACGCCCTTGTTGGAGTGACGACGCCTCCTTCACTCGAAACCCCTGGCCTGGCACATCGCCTGCGCATACCCCGAGAGCCCATTCCCCACAACTCAAGTAGAAACCCAACCGAAATCACGATAACGTCTACTGCGCCTGCCCCCGAGAGTCCATTATCCACAACTCACGTAGAAACCCAGCCGGAAACATCATACGAAGTAATATACAAACACTAAAAAAAAGAAAACATGTTGGCATCACCACCCGCCGCTCCTCGACGCGCATTTGGCGCATTTGGCGCGCAAGACTTGCCTGTATCCCCGCCCGCTTGCAAGCATGCACGCCCACGGACACCGGCTCGCACATAGCACCCTCTTCAAGAGACATCCCGGCGGGAAGCTTGAAGCAGAAGTCAGCAGGGTGGGTCACGAACCGCGCCAGTGATCCGTGCACCGGCTGACGTTACATTTGCATGGTGCGGGTCGGGGGAGGGGGGGGGGCAGGGCGGGGGTGGGGAGGCAGTCGAAAGGATGATGAGGAAGTTACACAGAAAAACTACCGCGGCGCCTGAAACAAGGTACAGGCCAGCAAGCGTCTCCGCGCAGCATCCCGTCTTGACACTGCGACGCCATCTTACGGGGGACCATAGTTAATAGAACTTATAGTCTACACAAAAAACTATATAATTACCTTTTTTTACTCACAATATTTGGTCCTATTTACTATGGTCCCCCGTAATAGTGTTTTCGTGAGCCTACGATTCTCTCACGAACAGGGAACGTTTCCTCATGCTTTTTGTTTTCAGCACCAAAAGAAAAGAACGCAAACCACAACAACAACAACAAAAGACAATACGATAAACGAAAAAATCAACCGACGACACAAACATGAGAAACATTCGGAAGGAACAGAAAGGGCGAGATAGCGAGAGAAAATTCAGAGGCGTATCTCTTACCGGGGTAGCGTGGAAGGCCATTTCCTCACACAGGTTGTAGCTGCCGGACTTGCACTGCTCGCACAGCCTGCACGGGATGCCCGGCTCAAGGGCTACCCGATCCCCGCACACCAGACCCGACACCGCCGACCCGATCTGTACAGAGCGAACGCCCGCGTGTGCGTTGTGTTGTGCTGTGTTGTGTTGTGTTGTGTTGTGTTGTGTTGTGTTGTGTTGTGCTGTGTTGTGTTGTGTTGTGTTGTGTTGTGTTGTGTTGTGTTGTGTTGTGCTGTGTTGTGTTGTGTTGTGTTGTGTTGTGTTGTATTGTATTGTGTTGTGTTGTGTTGTATTGTGTTGTGTTGTGTTGTGTTGTGTTGTGTTGTGTTGTGTTGTGTTGTGTTGTGTTGTGTTGTGTTGTGTTGTGTTGTGTTGTGTTGTGTTGTGTTGTGTTGTGTTGTGCTGTGTTGTATTGTGTTGTGTTGTGTTGTGTTGTGTTGTGCTGTGTTGTGTTGTGTTGTGTTGTGTTGTGTTGTGTCGTGTTGTGTTGTGTTGTATTGTGTTGTTTGATGTTGCGCTGTGTTGTGTTGTGTTTTTGTTGTGTTGTGTTGTGTTGTGTTGTGTTGTGTTGTATGTTGTTGTTTTTTGTTGCGTTGCGTCGTGTTGTGTTGTGTTGTATGTTGTTGTTTTCTGTTGCGTTGCGTTGCGTCGTGTTGTGTTCTGCCATGTTGTACTGCGTTGTGTTGCGGGTGTGGCTTGTGTTCGGTGTGCTGTGTGTGTATATCGTGCAGTGTATGCCGTTTTGTGTTGTGTGTATGGAGCGTTTTAGCGCCGACGTGTGTGTACAGGTATTACTTTGGTGTCGTACAACAGCACCAAATTTTCACATTCCGGCAGCACCTCCCTCTAAACGAAACCGTGTGGGCTCATTTCACACAAAAAAAAACGCGAGCGGCGATTTTGACCCCCTGGTACGTCTCATTCAAGCCAGTTCTATTTTTCCGGAAAACGAAACAGAGAGCCTTAAACCATGTGTGGCGGTTTAGAGCCGGTAAAAGAAGGCAGAAGGGCGTGTTGGTTTTGGTTGCTGGCCGCTGAGATGAGCATACACGAGTAAATACACACAAAAAATAATAATAAAAAAGAGGGGTGCCCGACAATTTCCCGAGTATCGTACAGACTAGCGAAGCAAACCTGACAAATGGCTAAATTTGGTTGGGCTTGTGAACTGGATGGTTTTACTAGAAGTCGCCGCCGACTATTAATAGTTACCGCAGTAGCACTTCGTCGCCGCTATTAACTCGTACTTAGTCTGGGAGTAAAGAGGCCTGCTGCGGTCAGCCGGAGACTCCCACCCAGAGGTACTATCCCCGCGTTGATTCGATCGCAATCAACGCGGCACCTC
Organism: Nereocystis luetkeana; assembly: GCA_031213475.1. NCBI lineage: Eukaryota > Phaeophyceae > Laminariales > Laminariaceae > Nereocystis > Nereocystis luetkeana. The sequence goes on from JARUPZ010000008.1 coordinate 4,386,210, forward strand.
TTATTCGCTCTCACAGTGCCTCCTACAGGTTTTCTTCCATTCAGGGGATACTCTTCATTTGTCCCCGGATTTGGTTCCAGCGGTACCTATCGATAGTTCGCTATTAATAGGTATTGCAGTTATAGCTGTGTGTGGGAAACTTGAGAAGAGTCTTCGCGTCTTTATACATATCTGACGGGCGCGTTTTTGCGGAAGGAAGAAAGAGGCGTTTTTTTCAAATACTAGCGGGTACCTCTTGGTGAGTCGGATATCATACGTTGTGACATACACCCCCAGCCCCCGCCCCCATCTCACTACGTATAAAACCCCACACTGTCACACGGTATATAGCAAGTCAGTTAAAACGGGGGGGGGACAGTAAACCAGAACCAGATAAGGTGTGTACTGTATTGACATAGGCAGATACACATAGGTGTTGGGGATCCATCGTGGGTTTTGAATAATTCTTGCCCCGCGTAACAGTCGGCTTACTTCGTCACCCAGCTAACGTAATAAGTAGCCGTGGAGTGCAGCCAAGGCACGCCTTCTGCACAGCCTATGTACAAAAACTCCAGAGAGAGCATGCGCATAGTGAAAAAAATAGTGGGTTCCAACCGCGAAAAACGATGACGACGAGGACCGACGACGACAAATGGCGACAATAATTGTACACCTCATGCAGATCATAATCTATCTATCTATCTATATATTCTAGATCATCTACTGTAATTCCTCCTCGCCTACCGCTGTAAGAGGTTGTGCAGGATCTGCCACACCGACAGGTCCAACCCAGGAAACCTCAGCTCTTATGAACAGATCATGCAGATCGTAGGGCTCCCGCCCGGCAACATGAGCTAGATCATACTACAGATCATACACATCATACACTTTATCGGCCTTGTGTGCCGGGAATATACACCCGCCTTGTGTTAAAGAGCTACTACTCTGTCCCGAAATATAAAGACATTTCGTGTTCTAACATGAAGAAAAAAAGTTAATTATATTTAGGGACACGTGGAAGCTTTGGGGATCGACGGTCTGTCCGAGGTGCGTGGAACGATGGTGTCTTCGTTCCGGCCCGTACCTCTGCAATGATGCCCCCGGCCTCGTGACCGATGACCATCGGTCGCTTCACCACGAAGTCGGCGATCCGCATGTGCTTCAGGTAGTGCACATCGCTGCCACAGATGCCCACGGCGCCGATCTGTATGGAATAATCGTTGGTGACACAAAAAATAAAATAAAATTAATAATAACGGCAAAAACGTTTGGCGGCACAAAAAAACGTGACAAGGCAGAGGGGACAAGGGTCGGTGTCGATCGCAACAACAGCGCAAGCAATGGCAACGACGGCCGGCATCAACATCAACAGCAACAGCAACAGCAACAGCAACAGCGACGACAGACACGTCAGCGTCAGCAGCAGCAGCAGCATCGGCAATGGCAGCAGCAACATCGGCAACAGCAGCAGCAGCAGCAGCAGCAGCAGCAGCAGCAGCAGCAGCAGCAGCAGCAGCAGCGTCGGCACCAACAACAGCAGCAGCAGCAAGCAGCAGCAGCAAGCAGCAAGCAGCGAACAGCAAACAGCAACGACCGATGATAAACTCAAGGACCGTCTCAAAAGCAACCACCACCACCATGGGGTCGGCCGAGTTCTAGCGCGAGCACTTTTTGCGCCGTGACGGCGTGTACGTGTGGGGGACGAATTCACAATCTGGAAGACACATCAAATGCCAAAAAAAGATTGTATCAGGTTCCATGGCTGATACATGGGGGCTTGCTACGGTAGGGTTTTACTTGATAATAGTGAAGTCCGAACATTTCCCATTGACGGGAGCTCGCTCGTTACCTGTGGAGTTGGTACCCAATACGTTTTTTTTCACCCGATGTGTGTTGCATATTATTCTCTGCAAGCCCCTTTCACATTGTCGTGTACCGGGCTTTTACTAGCTTACCATAATTGTCAAAAATCGGGGTATATAATATACCAGGTATAGAGCTGCCGACGTGAGGAGAAGCCTCAGAAAAATGTGTTGCGGCCCCTACAGTACCTCTGTTAAATGGATTTATACCCGGCGCGCCGGCAGCGAACCAGTGATGGAGGTACTGCAGTTGCCCCCCCCCCCGGTACAAACAGCACCATGATCATCGTGATCGTCATAACCAGGGCTATTCATGGGTCAGTGCAAACCTCGCGGGTCGCGTCGGTGGGTCGGTCGGGTCGGGTCGGGTCGGGTCGGGTCGGGTCGGGTCGGGTCGGGTCGGGTCGGGTCGGGTCGGGTCGGGTCGGGTCGGGTCGGGTCGGGTCGGGTCGGGTCGGGTCGGGTCGGGTCGGGTCGGGTCGGGTCGGGTCGGGTCGGGTCGGGTCGGGTCGGGTCGGGTCGGGTCGGGTCGGGTCGGGTCGGGTCGGGTCGGGTCGGGTCGGGTCGGGTCGGGTCGGATCGGATCGGGTCGGGTCGGGTCGGGTCGGGTCGGGTCGGATCGGATCGGGTCGGGTCTCATTGTGACCTGACCCAACCCGTGAGATTTTCAAAAGTTCGTGATCCGACCCGACTCGACCCGATTCGACCCGACCCCGTGGTGTTTCGAAGAGCTCCTGACTCGACCCGCGGCGGGTCGGGTCACATGACCCGTGAAGAGCTCTGATGATAACGACCAGCCGAAAAAGGGGTTCCCAAACCGCTCCCTCGCTAGCACGACAACAATGCAAAATTCACCCTCCCTCGGGAGGTTCGGTGGATGTTGGGCCATTCGGTATCTCTCTTAGCGTATGCGTGCTTCCGACATGGAGCCACGGTGCTCGGGGGGGGCAGCGTCTCAGAGACTACTGGTGAGTGGGCCGCGTTATGTAGTCACCAAGAGCTGAAGACGGTGGGGCGCAACCAACGAGACTAGATCCCCCCCCCACCTCCGCTGGAGCAGATTCACACCTCGGACTTACGTCGTGATCTATGTAGATCTCTCGAGGCAGATCTATTCCCGATATTGTATGATCTACAGCACTAGCTCAGGTTATCGGGCGGGACCCCGTACAACCCGCACGATCTATGATACACAGTAGTAGCGCATGTTTCCGGTGTTATACAAGAAACGCCCGGTGTTTATACAAGAAACGCCAATTTGGTGTCCAGGCTCGATGTTCTTATTTTTCTTCCGATCTTGATCTGACTGTATTGTACCAGGTATAGGATTCAGAGTTGCCCCCACTGTTGAGCTGTGTTTTTTTCTCGGCCAAATTAGTTGCTCGTGCAGATCTGAGCCTAACTATTTTCGACAGCACGTTTCTTGACTGCGGGCACCCACTACTTAATACTGCTGTACATATCTGGTACATGTGCAGATCCTGCACAACCACTGACGTACGGCAGGAGAGGAACGAGAGCGGTGTAAAGTACGCGGCAGCAGCTTATAATCTCCTACTTTGTCTGAGACTGGCGGCTTGTTGTGGTGTCAACGTTGAGCACAGGCGCCTAAAAAGGCTATTCTATACCTGGTAGAAAGTGGCGTCCTAGCTGAGCACAGTTTCTCCTAGATTTTGCTTTCATTTTTTTTCTTTTTCTCTTTCGATTTGTCTACCTTGTTCTTGTTTTTTCTTTGATTGTTTCTTTTCGTTTCACTATTTCATAGATTGCGTATGTCGTGCCTGTCGTGTCTAGCATGATGACATGGCTTTGCACTGCCCACTGCAGTGCATACTGCACACGTGGCAACGTAGTATCTCTGTGGCGTAGCTTTGTGACCACAGAACTTGTATCTCTTCTAGGATTGGAGAATCGACACGGACACTGGTTGTGCTGGATGTCGACGGGTAGAAAGAACGGTTTAATGTGAAGAACACACACACACACAGATGCTCAGCTGTAAATTCTTTAAAAATATAACGTCCTACCTCAGCCTGAAACTATTAACTCTCCAACCCTCAAATTTCAAGCAGTTTGTCTCCAAAACGGGACTGCGGTCCTCAACGAAATCCTTGACAAATGTACGCGTACCTCTGTACAGTACTGACTGTAGAAAATGACCTGCGCGAGGCGTGCGAGAGTCGACTACCCACACAGATATCTGCCAGCACACCAGCGCGAGAGGTTTCCCCTACAACTATTAATACCAGTATATTCACAAGAGCTCGTGTCCTTGATCGCTCGATATCGTTCGTTCAATCTCTTCACCTTGATGCGCACGTCGTTGGGCCCGAGAGGCTTCTCCACCTGGGTCGCGTGGGGCTCGACGCGCAGGTCATCCACTCCGTGGAGCCTGCACGTTTATTTTTGACAACCAACGAATGGCAAAAAGAGGGAGCGCCGTCACCATGTTGATTGATTTGGGAGGAGGCGGCGATCGGGGAGGGGGGAAGGAGGGCGAGAGCCCACGGGGGGCGGGAGGCGACAGTCGGTCGCGCAATCGCGCAGCGGGGAGGAAAACAGCAGGGAAGGGAAACTACTCGTAAATAATGGGGGACGGATATATTTTTTTCATTATTATTATTCGGCAATCGGCCAATACGATGCGAGTACAGCAGTGTCTGTGCATGCTGCTGCGTGCGTGCGGCTATGTGGCTATCTCCACCGCACCTGCTCCTCTCGGGGGTCAGGTCGGGTCAACGTGCCCAACTGGGCTAAATTGACACACGACACGAACGTGGAAGTGTGGTGAGCTTAAGCTTTATTTTTACCAATCCGTCGGAGGATAAAAAAAAAAAAGAAAAAGATACATACGTAGTATGCCAGGTATTGTGCATGTTGCTTTTTTACCCCTTTTTTACACGTGAGTAATATTAATAGTTGCCACTCCACTCGTCGAGACATTGCAGAAGCACGCTGTACGAGGAATTATGTACCAGATGAGGTATGAAACGAGCACAACAACACCCGCCGACATTAATATTCCGACGATCGACCATCACAGCAGTTGTTGCTCGAAGAAAGTCACCCCTAATGTTATCCACCGCACCACCAGTACGAAATAAATACCAGGTATATACAGCAGTACCTGGTACTCTATCTATCTTTGCTTCTTCTTTCTGGCAGAGTAGAAGAGGTCGATCGAGGGACGATACTCCTCTTCTTGCTCTGGACGTGAGCAGTGGACGAGAACAAAAACCTGTGTTGAAGTACAGCAGTAGTACCGGTGGATGCACCTTATTTCATACCAGGGTACCTGGTACATACCAGGTACCAGGTACCACGGAATAGAGAGGGGTACGCCGCGTATGCAACTCGGAACTGAAGAGGGGAGAGGAGCCGTCGATACAGCAGCAGCCTTCCCAGCCTAGCGGAGTCAGATTCTGAGTGTCTGGACTGGGGTCAGGCCTGCAGCAGCACCTAGTAACAACAGCGGCAGCAACCGCACCAGCAGCCCTTGCTCTCATCTCAATTGTTCTTGCTCGCCCTGCTGTGTAGGCGTACCACTCCGACCTGTAACATAACAACCGTTTCTAGTTTCATATGAATATTAAACGATTATTATATTTTCGGTCAGACTGGTACGTACGTGAAGCTCCGACTGTGCACCACATGGCAGAAAAGAAGAGGCAATCATGATTTGTTTCGTTTTTTTGTTTTTTTCATTGGAGAGAGATATCTCGTCCGGCCTTTGCGCATGCCCATCATACCGTAGAAGATCAGTCAATCCGTCCCGTTGTCTGCTCACCAAGCCGCCATATTCTCGCTTCCACAACATCCCGTCATGTCTCCGCAAAATGTTGTTTGCACCCAGCACAACCCACAGCTGTAGTGATGAGAGACAGAGAGCGAGACGAGCGAGAACGAGTCTCCTTTTTTTTAGCGGGAGTTGTACTTGAGATGCTGGATGTGTATGATGTACATCTAACCCCGGTATCCCCCCGCAGCCTGGCAGCCAATGCTCTCTGTCCCGCTTTGGTTCCTTCCTGCTGCTCTCTTCCGTGGCTGGTCCAGGTTCAAGGACATCAACGAGGCTCCTTCTCCATAGAAGGAGCGCTCAAGCAGGCTAACTAGCCTGTGTCGGCGGATCCAACATGGCGGCATGGCGCACCCGAAGGAGCAAATCACGTTTTAGTATCCAATAACGGTGCGGTACATGTAATATCTAACCGCCATTTTTCGGATCCGCCTGAAACAACCACGGTAATTTTCGAAGAAGTTTTGCCGCGTGCTGAGGAGGCGCTGGCGTGTACAGTAGTACCTGCGGGCGGTCCTTCGGTTGGGATGTACGTAATCAAGTTACTGCTGAGAAGATATGGTCCTCTGGTGGTCCTCATTGCGGAAGCCCTCCTACCTGTCTGTGCCGTTCTTGCTACCCATCCTTATTGTTTTCGACGGGTTGGTTTGTCGCGACAATAAGATCGCCACAACGAAACGATCAATTGTCTGCTACTGCTGTGGCGGAGGTCAAAATACATACGTGGTACGTGGTCATTCCCGGTGCAGGGCAAGCGCAGTCGCAGCAGTAGCGCAGCAACAACAACAGCAGTGCAGTGGAAGTTGCCGTCAACCCACGCTCAGTATAATAATATGTATGTGTTGTTGCGAGTTAGTTGTGTTGTTGCGGAGTCGAGCTGGGTGCGCACCGTCCACAATGTGCGTGAAAGTTCCCCTCACGAGCTTGCCACTGTTCGTTTACAAGAATAAAACCACTGAGCTACTGAGTCAGCGCTGACCGAGTAGGTCGCCGGTGGTCTAAGCTTTCTAAACGAACAAAAAATTAAGAACCTTTGGGCTCGATACGGCCTCCCGCCGACAACATCCTCCGGGGTTGATCAAGCCCTGAGTCAGCGCCTGGTTTTTCCTTCATATGATCCCCCTCCCTGTTAGTGCGTTATTTAACTCAATCAAGAAGTGGTTAGCTCCAGTTTTCGACTCCCTGGTGGAATGTTCTTTATCGCGATTCTCTCCACTTGATTTCCCCTTTTCTCGTACGCACGGCAGAAATTTGCGAACATCCGACGTCTAGCGGGACTCGAATCCCGGACTTCGTTTGCAATTTGTGAACGAACAGCCACGGGCAATCGCAGCATTCTTATCCTATAAAACATTCGTATTGGTTACGCACACTTTTTTTTTTCTGGTTGCGTGCAGCACTACGCCTGCTGCACACTCACTGGTAACCCTCCAACTGTTACATTATACTTCATACTATACCTGGGCAAGCATCCCATAGCGGCCTGGGGATGGTACACCCGAACCATCGCATTATTACCTCAAGTCAGTTACTCTTCTGACGTGGCTGGTTTTTGACAAGACGGCCACGGTAGATAGAAGTAGTGTGGTGCGGCCGAAAGGGCTGCAAACTTCCTGCTGAAATACGCGGGAAGTCTTATTTCTGCATGAGTGACTCGTTATTCCTCCGATATTCCATCTGCGGCGTCTAAACCGTCAACCCCGCATGGATCCACTCCTATGTAAAGAAGACCTCCGTAACATTCCCCCTAGCTGGTTGGCGAGAGGAAAGCCAGCCACGCGGTACTTTACGTAGACGGTTAGTACAATATTGCATACATCAACCAAGACTTAGGGTCGATCTTAACAAGGAGAATTTTTGAAAAAAAAATAGTGCTTTCCCGAAATTTCGGTATTTTCGTAAAGGAAAAAACCAAGAAATACCGAAATTTCGGGAAAATACCGAAAAAAAAACTAAAAAAACAGCCAAAAAATACCGAAATTACGGGAAAACACTACAAAAAACTGAAAAACACTCCTTATTAGACCGGAAAATCAGGCCATATTTTCTTGTTTTTCCGTCTTGATAAAAACTCTGGGCAGGCACATACGCCACACTACCCCCTAGCGTGACGGACGAAAACGCTCCCTTCGAGGACAACTTCCTGGGTGCTCGTCACTTACCCTGTTCACTATTTCGTGTCGAATGTCACCGGACGCTCGCCCAAACCATAAACATCGACGGTCGTTGTGCGAGCGAGCGTACAAAGAGCCCTCGACCCCCCAAGTGCCACTCATAGCACTACTATTGCTGTAACTCTCAAAATGGAACCCTCGAGGGGTGCCAAGTGAGCGAGGTAATCGTCGCGGGTGGCTTGTTGGTGGCTTGCATCGCGTCTGGTACCCGAGCCGTTGTAAAGCGCCCTGCCCTCTCCCCCAACGGTGAGGGACCCAATAGGGTCTGATATGTACCAGGTATACTGTAGATGTTATCAGGGAGAGCTCCGCCACCAAAACACGAGAAGCACCAGCGGCGCCCGGGAAAGCCGACCCTCTCACCACAGAGTGAAGACAATAACACGCCACATACCTGGTATGCAGCAACGGCGGTCCAAAACGAGGCCTCAGGCCCCCGCACGGGCGGTAAAACACAGAACACAGAACGACGCGGACTTAATTAAGGGAATGCAGTAGTTCAAAAGGCAACACCATTAGGGGGTCACAACTAGTACGGGGGGGGGGCCATAGTTAATAGGACCAAATATTGCTGTAGTAAAAATGGTTAACTATATAGGTTTTTATGTATACCATAGGTCCTATTAACTATGGCCTCCCGTAATGGCGCAAAGAAGCTGCAGCGGCGGTACGAGGGGGACCCCGACCCTCTTGCGGGTAGTCAATACAGGGAACAACAGCCACCATGCACACCGAGGCTAACATCAACAACGACCATACGTTACGGACTATGACCAAGACTATCACCCGATAAGCCCGGCGATGCCATACCTGTCCCTGCCCCTCGTGATAGCGAGGGGTGGCAACCTGACACTGCCTTTTTGACGGCAGGTTCGGTTGCTGGATTTTGGAGGGTTGCTTACCACATATTCGAGAAAATGGTTGGTACACACTGTGTACGAGACGAACATAACTACTTACTGTAACTCTGACCCTAGCCCTGAGAGCCAATAAAAAAGGTTGATACACACTACTGTCTGCGAGACGAATATAACAAACCCTGACCCTAACCCAATCAGAGCAACTCTAACCCTCACGCTGAGCCAATCAGACCAAATCTCGAATAAGTAACCTAATCAGAGCAACTCTAACCTTCACGCTAAGCCAATCAGACCAAATCTCGAATAAGTTGCTAAGCCCTCAGCGAATCAGATCAAATCTCGAACATTAAGCGGCAAGCTCTACTGGGATTTCGTCCTGGGAGTGGTGATCGCTTGATTGGTGCAAGCAGAATACACGTACATTCGAAAACAAAATCAAATCTCTATTTTCAATTTTCCATTTGGGAAGATACGATCGATACACATTGTCGATACTCCGTGCGGTAGAAATTCAGTAGTACGAGGTGATCGCTCATTCGACACACTATTAATACGTACGACCTATAATGTAACTGCACAGTGTAGTACCAGGCACGTAGGAGAGGGGTGGCGCTTGACGAACACTGCTGCTCTGCTGTATACGAGACGTACTTAATTTGCTATAAATAACCCCATGCGAGGGTCAGGAGGCTTTCAAGTCTCACGGGTCGGGTCCCCCATCCGACCCGACCCGACCCGACTCCACTTTACTCCACTCGACTCCACCCGACCCGACCCGACCCGACCCGAATCCACTCCACTTCACTCGACTCCACCCGACCCGACCCGACCCGACCCGACCCGACCCGACCCGACCCGACCCGACCCGACCCGACCCGACCCGACCCGACCCGACCCGACCCGACCCGACCCGACCCGACCCGACCCGACCCGACCCGACCCGACCCGACCCGACCCGACCCGACCCGACCCGACCCGACCCGACCCGACCCGACCCGACCCGACCCGACCCGACCCGACCCGACCCGACCCGACCCGACCCGACCCGACCCGACCCGACCCGACCCGACCCGACCCGACCCGACCCGACCCGACCCGACCCGACCCGACCCGACCCGACCCGACCCGACCCGGCCCGACTCAACCCGACCCGACCCGTCCCGACCCAACTTAATCCGAACCGACTCGACCTGACCCGCGAGATCTGTTCACGTATCGTGGTAAGGGAATATGGAAAACAGGAACTATCGGAACTGGCTAGGAAGGTAGCTTCTCTTGTTCAGGAGACTTGCTTTCGTGTTGTCGTATCATTCCTCTTCATGATTAGAGAGAAGAGAGCTGTTGAGAGTGGTTCGATAGGGGCTTGATTCAAGGCTCCAGGCCCACTCTTCTCTCTTTCTATTATTCCGCCAACCCTAACCCCAACCCTGACCCTAGCCCAAAAGAGAAAAAGTTTTACTCGCGCGCATATAGGAATACAACAATTCAAATGAACCCTTTTGCCATTTCAGAGCGAAACACTGACGAAACTAACGACACTACAGCATCGATCACACGGGGCAGCCCCCCCACAAGGCTGCTGAAGTACTCTTGGGGGCGACACATCCTCTAGAGCTTACCACGTATTCGAGATTTGATCTGCTTGGCTTAGGGTTAGGGTCAGGGTTGCTCTGATTGGCTCAGGGTTAGGGTTGCTCTTTCATTGGCTCAGTCTCAGGGGTAGGGTTGCTCTGATTAGCTATGGGTCACGGTTGGGGTTGGTCTGATTGGCTTAGGGTCAGGGGTAGGGGTAGGGTTAGTGATATTCGTCTCGTACAAGGTGTGTATCGACCAGTTTTCTCGGATAGGTGGTAAGCTACTCATATAAGCCCCTTTTGGGACATCAGCAGGAGAAAACGGGATGATTGCGGCATCGACCCCTGCTTTGGTAGGGGAACGATGAGTTCAAAAGACGACACCTTAATGGAGAACTCGCGGATGCAACCGAATTGGTCGTCAAAGGTTACATAGGTGAGAACCCCTGTCGAAGAGCTCGAAGGCGACAGAGCCAGGTAAGCTTGATCTGAAGTAGTAGTACCCGTGCGACCGCTGTGGCATCGGAGATGCTCAGCTAGTCCACTAGGGGCACCGCGAGCGCCCGGGGTGGTGGCTGAGCTGGCGGCGGTCACATTGAAAGAATCTAGCGATACGCTTCCCTGGCAGGCACGGGGAGATCGTCATTCCTTGTAAGTACGCGGCACCTGTGCGCAGTCAATTTGCGGGAAAGTAAGATGCGTTGAGCCATATCCCCACTCCAATCGGCACCGCCTACAGGGGCACTGCCGCATCGAACCTAAGGCCCAGTCGAGACGAGCAAGTGCCAAAGTCGCGGGAAATAAATGGGAGAACGATGACGTCGACCGACGGAGTCTTTTTTACCTGAAACGCGAGCTCAAACTGGTTCGAGGTCCCTCACGGGATAAAAAGTAGCAGTTCTCCCAAACCAGCATTTACCTGTACCAAACGCAGTCCATTTGCGCTGTCGATGACGGGCTGTCCTTATCCCCCTAGTTTTCTAACCCTGTAGACTCACTCACATTCTCCCCATGCCACCGACGACACCACGGCTTGTACATTGCCGGCGAACAAACAAATCGATCTCTTTCTTGCCGTGAAACGAGACCCACGGTGGTGCGTCACGTTCTGGGCGGCATTCCGCCGACACGTTTACAGGGGTTCACGCGGGAGGCGCCACATGCTGGATCTGCTCGCAACAAAGTCTGATAGGTCTGATAGATGTAACTGCATGTGTATCTACGGAAGTTTCCGGCGGGTTTTATGATACCCCGAGTGGAAGCGTGTATGGGGTCCCTGATTGACTTGTGCGAGGGAGGACGGGATGCCTGGTTCTACTGTTCACCATATTGAATATTTTTTGTTGTACCTGGCTTTACGAGTTCTACATCGCCTCATGGCAAGCTTGGGCTCCACCGAGAGCCATCTGCATGATCCACCGCACTCCGTGCAGGACGCGACCACTTATGAAATTCAGCCCGGCGCGCTATGTGCCAACCTTCCGTTGCACTCAGAGGCAGCCTTTGTCACATGGATTACACCTAACAGGCCTATCAGCCTCTGGTGCCGGCAAATCCGACATTTTGCGCATTTATTGTCTCCCGCCTAACTCCTTGTTACCGTATGGGCGGAATGCCACCTCATATAACCTGATGCACCGCTGCTGCAGGATTCGTTTTCAGTGGTCGACGGGAGTGAGGTAAGTGCAGGTTCGGAACGCGGGGCTGGCCCGCCTTCAAACCACACACGAGCACCCTCGATTCGGCTTGATGCCACCATTTCCTCTCTCCGAATTCGGAGAATAAATAGTAAAATATCGACAACCCCACCCACCCACCCACCCACCCACTCACCCACTCACCCACTCACCCGCTCCCCCGCAACGATAATCGATTATGATCCCGATATATGATGTTTGAACTGGTATTACGCAAGCAAGCCGATTTGTATCGGATCAGATCCAATAAAAGAAACTCCGGTTCCGATACCAAAGCGACATGCGCACATGAAATACGATGATGACTACCGTACACGGCAGTAGTACTCGTGTATCATGTATAGCTCCATGTCGTCTCCCTCTTTCGACATAACTAATTAATTCAAAATATTATTTGCTCAATTATTTATATTTGCTCAATCCATTCAAGGGTTCTCGAAAAAAAATGAAAAAGACCTACACCCCTTACCAGTGTCAAAATGAAAATCAAGCCCGTGCGTTGGGGTTTGTGGACGAAATTTCGGAAAGCGATTTTTTTCTTCCACATTTGTACTTACCTAGGGTTTTTGTAACCTCCCCGTCCCCCTGTCTGGGTGTCGAAAATAAGCAGTGAAATGTCGTGATTGTTTTTGTCGTGGGCCCCTGAGTCCAAAAATAATTAATTTCATCCACGTTTACATCTTGCCCACATACCCCGTTTATTTTTTTGTTGGGGGGGGGGGTATCGTCTCCTAAAACAAAAAACAAAAAAAAGCAATCACACTATCGTTAATTATTGACGAGTAACGTCTTCCTCTTTTGACGAAATTAGTTACCTAACGCCTAATATCAAATCATCACTACGATTTTGTCTCCTATTATATTAACTGTAGCACACGGCAACGATGTCCGTTGGCGTGTTGTTTATTAGGGGTCACCTTAAAAACGTGTGTGGTTGTCGCGGAGGTTATGGACTGTTGTTAGGGATAAGGCTAGAGTTCGGTTGGGAGTTGCCGATTCCAATAGACAACCAACCTGAGAAAGGTTTTAGAAACAAATGTCCAAAGTACGTTTTAGATTGGACACTCCCGTTAACGCCTCGGAAATAGAGCTGCGGAGTATTTGTTTCTTGGGGTACTCCTGAGGCCGTTGTCTCCCACTAATATCGATAGTAGAGAGGTATCGTGTGTATCGGAGGTCGAAACTACAGCTAATGTCTTGAAATAACACGCTTAACTTGAGTCATTCATTTTTTTTCAGAGGCCCCTTTGGACGTCGTTTTTAAGACGTGACATCCCAATGAAAAACAAACGAAACCCAAGTGAAAAATGCGTCCCAAAAACGAAGCGGAATCCCAGGAAAATTGAAAATTATTAGTTGGTCTGCCAAATGGATGCACAGAACCCCGAGGCCCTCGTTACGCTTTCATAACGATTCTTGATTTCACGCTCGTTTCATTTTCTCATTGGTGTTCGTACGTATCTATCCGTTACACCTAATTCATGTGATGCCCACAAACAACTCGAAACATGAGTTAGCTTTGATACTCGCTTTACTTTGATTGCACTCCTGTACAGTACATCCAAGCCAATCTGTTTTGTGACATCATCACCACGATCGCAGTTCCCGGCTCACGTCTCGCGGTGCGGGTCTTTGTGCCAAGCAGATGGGTGCCTGGCGTGATCTCCCCGTTAGCTACGAACCCTCGCCCGATAGACCCACGTAGTCTTCTCTGCCCGTGACCACAGGTTAATCGGGGAGGCGGATTCTCGTTGCCAGTATACGTACAATCTCCACCGGGAGAACAAAATGCTTAGTGATCGGTCCTCGTCCGCGGAAGGCTGGGTTCAGCAACGGGGGCGCTTCCCCCTCCGGCGCTTGCCCCAGCTGGTAGGTTTGAAGGGGGCTCGCTCGGCCGACTTTCTTCAAAGTCGCCACCGTCACTCGCGACGGCCGTCGCCACGGCGGCCCCTCCTTGAGTCCTCTTTCCCTTCCCCGCATCTACTCTTCGAGCGTCTTCACCGCCGGCAGGCATGTTCCGGACACTTACAAACCCCTGCTGCTCGGCTCGAGTACGCAGTAGCTGGGTTCGAAATTGCCATGAAATTGTGCGAGAGGAGACGGCGAGCTGGGTGAGCTCGGTCGGTCAACATTCAAGGACGACAAACCCGTTGTTCTCCTCAAGGGCGCCTTCCTCCTCTCGATCAAACGGAGGTCTTATTCGTGCACCGCTCGGAGACGACGATCGCGGCGCGACTTTCTCACGGAGCACTGGGGCTCATTTCATCGCCTACCACTTCCTCCTCCTCCTCCTTCCCCTCCTCCTCCTCCTCCTCCTCCTTGCTTGACGCACGTGAGCCACCTCGCAGGCTTGCGACACCTGATGCACCCGCCTCGATCTCCTCTTCACCGCCACCTGCGGCGTTGTTACCGATGATTTTTTTATCGAGGAGAAGGGACACACCGTCGGGGCTGGCGGATTCGCGATTTACCTCCTCCCCTATGGATGATGGCAGACAGTGCGCCCTTAAATCGGGGGTCGATTCGGCGTCGTCGTTGCCCGTGACCGCATGTTCTCGCGGCGAACTCGACGACGACGACGACGCAGGGTGCACTGGGGGGTCGGAAGACGAGACCCGCCGAGAGAAAGAAGCGTCAGCGTCGAGTTCGAGTGGAGTCCGGCCAGGTCGTCCGTGTTCAGCGCCATCGGGGGGACTCGGCTGATGCGAGGGTGATGTGACCAAGGGGATGACGGCTGGTTGCTTGTCGGACGCTAGGAGTGCCGTTTCCGCCCCCCCCCCCCCCCCGGGCGGGGAGGGGTGCCTTGTATCGACTGCTCCGGCCAGGTCTCTCACCGCGGCCTTGATCTTCTTAACCTCGTTCAGGAGGGAAGTTGACACTATCTGTGCTGTCGCTTCTGCTGCTGCCGCCGCTGCTGCTGCTGCTGCCACTGCCGCTGTTGTTGCTGTTGCTGCTTTCGTTGTTGTTGTTGATGATGCTGCTGATGATGCTGCTGCTCTTGTTGCTGACACTGCTGCTGATGCTGCTGCTGCCACCAGTGCAGCCTGCGGTGTTTCGGTTGTGCTCTGAACTTCTCCTGACGTTCACGGGGGAAGCGGTGGTGTTACCGTTTCAGGAAGGCAAGCGCTGTGCGCATGGGGTGTGCCGGAAAAACATGTCCGTTCAGCTCGCCACCGACAAAGCCAACAGGAGCATAAGATTTAGACAAACAAAACGCAGGCGAGAGGCTAACACGCACATACCAGGCCGCGAACGCCATGACACTCACTAACTGCCTTTAAACCAAACACGCGTCAAACGTACAGCGGACACACACTGTTCGGAAAAAAACGTCAGCAACGAGGTATAACTCCTCGATGTATGTGCCCGACCTACTCACCCCCGCCAGGCTCCGCAGGCGTTGGGGTTTCTAGCGTAGCCGGCGTTGTCTCAGTTGGGAACACCTGCAACACCACTCTTCGACCGTTCCACTCCCACACTTTTCTCCTCCCGTCTCCCCCACCACCACTGCTACTGCTATTACCACCGTCACCGTCGTTGTCGTTCCCGCCGCTTTCACCATCCACAATGCGACGCCAACCACGATTTCGACCTCGGTCGTGGTTGTAGTCGTATTGCGTCATCCTCAACTTTCGAGGAGTAGGGTTCGCCATCAGCGGCACGTGTTCTGCTTCAAAACAAACAAACAAAAACGAAAGAGGGTCCAGTCGAGAGCCGATTACTTGCCGCTTCGTTACGACTTGTTTCTGAACAGAGAGAGAGAGAGAGAGAGACGAAGAGAGAGAGAGAGCGATATAACAGAGAGAGGTAGTTGGAACGTGAAACATGGCTACAACAAGTGAAGACACTGTTTCTTCTCGTCATGCCTACTGGTATACGTGGTACTGGGTGCGACACAAGGGGTTGCGCTTACAGTAGTACGACACTCGCACAGCATGATGCTACCATGTAGTACTACGAGGGGCCATAGTGATCAGAACCCACGATGAAGCCAAAAAAGCATGTATCCCCCTACATTACCATGTTTTCTCCTAAATAGACGGATGGTAAGACCGTACGTCTCGTTTCGCATGTAGACCATATCCTCCAAGCGTGACTGATGCCTGTCGAAGGCAAGAGGTGGCCAGACTTTTCCTCCTTAGGCCTGCAACCTGCGGCAGCCGAAACGCCGCAATAGATCCCTCGATTTGTTTTCCCTCTTAATCATACACCCACCACCAACACACAACTCCCGAATAACATCCTTCTCGCTGGAGCGAGCCACCAAAGTTGCTGCTGTGATATGCACCGGTACCTCTCTGGGCGTGAATGAATATAAGGTGGGTTTGGCCTTCATATTAATATTTAAACGATCATTATATTACCGTTCAGAATGGGATATCACGGAAAAGCACCCCACCATTTCTTGGTCTATGAATCGTCGGGGACAAACGACTCAGAGTTAGGGTGGAATATGTTTTTAGCTCGTACGTACCAGGCACCAAGTATACTCCACAGCGATGCTTTTACAGCGCGACCAACGACACCATCCATCAATCACAACGTTCGCAGTCTCAACAAAACCTGTCTCGGATTACCCAGAGAAAAAAAACCGGGGCGGCCCACTTCCCCCCTCCTCTCATCGAGCAACTGCAGTTTGAGGTGTCTCTATTAGGAGGAGGAACGGTGCTCCATCTCGAAAGGGATGCGTGGTCAATGGCCAAATGACGAAAGCAAGCAACAAAAGTGTACCCCCTCCCCCCCCCCCCCATCAACTACAAAAAAACCCTCACCTCCGATTGCTCCGCTCCGCGGATGCCTCGTCGTCACCCCAGCTTGCTCGGCCCCCTGCTGCCGTGTCTCGCGGTAGCGGCGCCGAAACGCTCCTCCTCCGGAATACCGCGCGACAACATCCTCTTGGGGCCTGCGGTCGGCGTAATTTTCCTGACGCTGGTCGAAAATCCCCAGGGGTAACAACGGTCCACCGAACGCCTTGGGACCGTCGTCGGAGGGGGGGGAGGAGGTAGACCCATGACGACGCAGTGCTCTAGATTGCGCTCGCGCGTCGTGGGGAAGACCTTGGTGGGGTGCAGCCCTTTCGCCGAGGGCAGACGAACCTGCGGGGGCTAACCTATACGCTTGTTTGAGACCGAGGATGGCGTTGGTTGTACGTATGTATTTGCAGGAGGACGAAATGCGGCGGGAAAACGACGTGAAGAGTGGGGTGGATTGTGCTGTATGCTGATTTACGCGTCAGACCGAGACCTGCGTTGTGTGTAAGCAGAAGGACGACATTGCGGCGTGATACGATGGAAGGTGGAAGTATGTTGATGGCGATTAAGACCGATAACGAAAGAGGTTTTTGTGTCCAGAAGGACAAAAAAGTGCCGTGATGCGATGACGTGGAGGTATGTCGATAAGACCGAGAACAAGCGACATTGTTGTGCGGAAGGACAACACGCGGCGTGATATGATGAAAGATGGATACATATGATTGCACATACGACCGAGAAACGAGAGAGTGACACTGTATACAGAAGGGCGACATGCGGCGTGCGTATAATAGCGTGATTGCATATTGATCGCGATGATACTTCTCGTACTGTACAATAATATTGATACCCGAGACTCCCGTGACCCCGCGCTCTCATCGGAAGAAGTCGTCGGCTCGTGAGGGTCGATATTGTTGCAGCAATTCTTGCCCAACGGTGGACGGCGTTCAGGACGAGAATATTGAGGCATTGTGCCGCTTGGCTGGCGCAATTTACTTTATTGTTTCTTTGTACGGAGTCGAGACTCGATAGTTCCGTAAATTAGAGCTATTAATAGTACTCGTACATATATTGTCAACATTTCGACGTCGTCAGCTGTCGCACACAAGCGCTTACAATGCAAGGAATTACGAGAAGGGTGTCGCAATTGTCACCTAGAAGTAACAAAACATGGCTCAGCTTTGAAAGCTGTGCGATACGTCGGAATAGAGTGCGTGTTGTGCATTTCTTCGTGAAGAATACTGTACCTAAGTGCACGATAGGCCTGTCGGTGGCTCTCGCGGTTGCACAATAGTACGAGGAGCAAATTCCACTACTTCTGCTGTAGACCTTCGCCTCTTACGCCCTTGGTGCTGTATACCACTCGTATGTACAAGGCCCCCGCTTCGATATCAATGTGAAAAGCGAAACATTTATCACATTCTTCGGACAGAGTGATGCAGCACCTAGGTCCTGGTATCATACCTCTCACCTTTGGGCGGTGATAAGACTTTCCATAACCAGCTGCGACTGGGCCTCGACCGCTCGCTTTAACCCCACCAAGTCGCGAGCGCGATCGACATCGTCGCCGACAAGTCTCCTACGATCCTGCTCCCACCTGTAAAAACGCATCACGGCGTCAGCAGCACGGGTTTTTACGTGTAGGCTTTGACGTTTGCAAGAACAGACGATGCACCGGGTAGTATATGACATCCATTAGGTATTTATCGAATACATACCGGTATACCAGTGCTGCACGTACTACCACTCAGGACGGAAATGCAAAAAGGATCGTTTTTTGCACTCGTACTATAACCCTTTAGGCACCCAGAGAAAAATCGACACACAAAAAATGAAACGCTCGATGGTCTTTATCAGTCGCCTATATATACACACGAGTCCAAAGTGCAGGCGCACAGCAGCAGTACGATTAGGAGCATAATTCGCCGGTGTCGTACACGACACGACCCTTCCTTGCGTTACAGTACTAATAGGTGCATCATCCCCCAACTTACAGGGTTTTGGGTTATTAGTTGGACTGCATGGCTATTTCTAAGTTGGACGGTGAAAATACAAAACACAGCTCGGTCCGAGTCAGATTCAAAGGAGACGCGGAAAACTCCTTCAAGTATCGGGCGCCACCAACTGTATTACCTAGCTTACAAATAACTGGTCGACGACTTGTAAGCAGCTAACTCACACTCCAACCAAGCAAGCATTGGCGGACGCTTGAAACCGGTCGCCCCGGTAGTGGTTAACTTCGAATATCACTAGCGCTGATGTCGAGTGTTCGATTATCCGTGCTGTATGGAGTTTTCATTTCTCGAAAGGCACCAACTATGTTAGCGCTGGTGAGTACAATTCAGCGCGGGTCGACGAGGGAGAAGAGAGTACTGAGCCCTTTTCTCGCCATAGAAATGCAAGGTGGGTGACGTAGTGGGGGAGAAAAGAGCCTGCTAAGAGACTACCTGTTTTATAATAACGACTTTACTGTGTTATTGCGGCAACCCTCCTAAAACTTGACATCGTCATGCACGAAGACAGAGTAGACGCCGTCACGATACACTCCCGCCTAGTTTCAAATACAGTTACTGCAATTCGACATCAACCTCACGTCGTAGCGTGTGCAACATCGAGAATTTCATCGAAAGTGATATATTTACAAGCTGCATGTGAGGCTTCGACCGTGCGTGCTATAGGCTGCATATATATATACTCGCGTATATGATAGCCTGATGAAGGACATATGGCAAGCTCACGCTTAATTGAAAAATATATTACTACCGTAACGCCAGTACGTCTTGAATCATGACGACGATGACGGTGTTATCACAGTACCACTCTGGACGTTGATGCAAGGACGGCTTGGTTCACACGTTAACCCTTCTAGGACTGCAGTCCCGTATGGGGGACAAAACTACTTAGAATTTGAGTGGTTAGTGCCCGAAACGGGACTGCAGTCCCATAGGGGTAAATCTTTAAACGCTCGTTGAATATTTTCGCCCATAGCAGTTATGATAGGCACTTTTTGTCACGAATACCGCCTCGTACTTTGTAGCCCCTGCGAGCTGGTTCAAGCCAAACGCCCTCAAGTTTGTCTGCCACGAATACCGCTTGCAGTGTCTACTCGAATGTCACATTTTTTGTATCATACTGACCGGCGCGAACAGCGGAAGAGGGTGACATAGCCGGAAGGGTTGTGTCAAAGCCCTAGGGCCGGCGCTAGCTGTGAAAATATGTCCCGACCAAAGCGCCGGCCTTAGAAAAGCTCGGCAACAGTCAGGCGTCTCCGTAGGAAGAACCGTTTTTTTTTCATTTTTTTCCGAGAGCCGGTTCCAGGCACTACAAGACATATGTTTGTGAAGCGTTTCGCGCCACTTTTCCAAGAATTGACCACGTAGGAGTAGTTTCAACTCATAGATATCGCTAAAGCTTGATTATATACTAAAACTAAGTACTTACTAGACAACGCCGCACAATTCGCACCCTAAGTTGACGCCGTTTTTGTGGCATACCGTGTATCCTAAAAAAATGCGCACGTGTTCTGAGAACCCCTCTCTCTGTCGACCCGTTGACGAAGGGCATTTTTTTGCTTTTTTTTCCGCGCGGTAAATTGGGTTTCTTAACTCTTTCAGGACTGCACTCTCGTCGGGGGGACAAAACACTAGGAAATAGAGTCAGATTAGGGTAGCTGTACGACAGTGTAGCAGTAAAAGGGCCCAAATACGAGTCTGTATGTACTGTATCCATAAAAGGACGATGTGAACGTGTTACCTACTGAGCTATAGGGGTAAAAGATCGATTGATTACCCAGCCCAGGGTAATCCTTATAACACTCTCCCACCTTCTAAACGGCGGGATCTTTGGGACATCGGAACCGTATACGTGCGTCCGTACGCTGACCTACCCGCTTCGTTTCATTGCCTGGGGGTCCAGGGAGATGTGTGTTTTAGGTGTGCACGCGCAAGAGTTTCTGCAAAAGAAACATTCGAAGTGAGGTTCGAACCCGTGTCCTGCCGGCGACGCCAAAGGTGAAGGTGTTACCTACTGAGCTATAGGGGTAAAAGATCGATCGATTACCCAGCCCAGGGTAATCCTTATAACAACGACCAAACAAATACCTGTCGAAAAAAAGCAACAAATAAACAAACAAACAACGTCCGGTAGCGGGTCGATAAAGGAGGACCTTTAGCAATCTGGGAGAAGGGATCTTTAGCTTGGTAGACTGTTCAGGTGTTTTGGTTCCTGTTGGGATCAAGGTACGGGCGAAGACCTAACCCAACCCCTGACTCTAACCCTAACCCTAACCCGAACCCTAACCCTGACCCCAAACCGCAGCCAAAAACGGGCCAAGACTCGCCATAAACGCGGCTGCGCCGCGTTTGCATCGAACCAGGAAATTTCTCAGTTGCGGACGACGATTCCGAAGTGCAGACCACGCTACCCATTTTTCAAGTAAAAAACATCCCTAAAGATCCCTTCTCCCAGATTGCTAAACCTACTCCGATAAAGGGGTCGTATATATGTAGAACGCGTGTGCAAGACTTCAGGATACACCTCCCGAAAACGGCGTGAACGTCCGACTCTAGAACTTTTTCGCCGGATACACCTTGAACCAGCCTGTATTCATGTATAAATAGGTATATAAGGATCACGCTAGTAATCACTCGTACGAGTACGTAGAATGTGTTCGTAACGCCGTTAGATTTAGCTGTTTAGAACTCGCCTGTCGCGTTCTTTCGTGAGGCCTTCCAGCTGCTCCTGAAGCCGGCTACACTCTCTCCTCCAAAATTCGTCGTTGTTACCACCAAGCCCAGCGTACTGTGCTGGTGGTGGGTCGCCACCCGCCCTTGTCGCGGCGGCGCTTGGTCGCTCGGCGTGAGGCAGTGCTAAATCGACGGCAGAAGCAAGCAGCAGCAGCGACAGCGATTAACCCGCACACGCGTTTTTGGCGACGAAGTTACTGCCTCCGTAGTTACGTGCTGTACGTACGTGCGATTATCATACGAGTGGCTGTACGTACGAGTATTATATATCTGGTATACGAGTGGGATTGTGTTTGCAGCAGTTAACTCACCACGTTGATCCAGCTCTCGCCTAATGGGGTCGCCCAGAAGGTCGGTGTCGAACGAAGAGTTCGGCAGGTCGCCAAACATGCTCCTCGGATCCCGACCTACTACTCCTGGCTGCTTCTCGGGTGGAATTCGTACCCTGTTCTCTTCCGGCTCGAACGACACCAAGGTCGACGCGCGTTGACGATGTCCATCATTGCTGGCTCGCAACAACTTTTTCTGTTCCTCCCGCTGCTCGTGGTTTCTGCTGCCGGTGCCGCCGTCGTTAGCCCTGTTGTGGTGGTCACCTTGACCCCCCGCTAGGTCCGCACCAACCCACCAAGACGGAGGCGCAATCCACTCTGAAGGTGGGGTGCTCCCTCCTCCTCCTCCTCCTCCTCCTCCAGTGTCTGCTAAATTCATGAAGTAGAGCTCTGGTGGCCAACATTACACCGTACTCGTATCATATCATGCGTCGTGCGCACTACTGCTGTACGAACACGAGTACGAGTGAGAATACGGTCATGTATTAGTATAAGTTCAAGTATATATCAGTATGGGGTAAGCTGTTTTTACGTTATTACCACTCGCACGCTGTACGGTGAAAACCGACCACAGACGACACAACAACGAAATATCCTCGATCGTAGGCCGGAGCGGCGTGATAATAATAACGAACAGGAACATAAAAAACGAACCGCAACTTATTTTGACGAAGACAAAGAGGTGAAACGGGAAACGGGTTTTCGACTGAAAAAAAAACGGGGCAACCACAACACCGACAAAACAACAATATGATTCTCTGTACATACGGCTTCATAGAAAGACGGTGGAGGAATAGAGAGACGTAGCACACAGCGGCGGAGCCGGTGGAGTAGAGGTAAACTTTCACCCTGAGTGCCACGACCGGCTGGCTGGCTCAGATATGGCGTCAGCCATGGCGCGGGCGGGGGAGGGGCTGCAGCCCCAGGGAGATGCACAACGCGTGCAGGATCTGCAGCAGCTGCAGCGGGAGTACAGACACATGGAGCTCAATCGACGGGCGTACGCGGAAGAGAGCCAACAGCTTCTCCGCAAGCAACAGGTAGGCCAAGAGAAATAATGCAGACTACAGTACGCACATATGTAGGCATCGCATGCACGGCAGTAGACATACTGTAGCTCCCGCGACGTTCAGCATGTTGCTTCGATGACACAGCGGCGGCGACGGCGCACCAGTTCACCCCCATAAAGATATCTGGAGACTAAAAATATATTCCAGGTATATACGTACTGTATACTACAGTACTACTCTGTCACTGTACGGTTCGAGCAAAATAAGGGTACGACATAAAAATGCGTTCGCCACATTCAGCAGCATACGTATGTACAAGGATAGAGCGGAGCAGAACAGAACATAGCAGAATTCGTACATACCGATAGTCCCGTGACATATAAAGGCTCGTACCTGGCAGTGGGTACTGGTAGGTGCTATCTCCGGAGGTTTCCCTTTCCGGGTGCTACACTGTTGTATGTACGTAGTGCCTACAGTAGTAGGAGGTGCGATTATATCCAACAGCTACGCATGTATGCACTCGGCTCGCGGGGCAGTCTTCCCTGTAGGAGCAACTCCAGTTCACCGCTTACAAGATGGGCCAGCTACAAAACACCTACCAGAGGGTATATATGCTTGTGTCATAACTAAATCCGAGCAGGCCTCGAAATTTGAAATTTGAAACTTTAGTGTGGCTACAGGCTAGAGTCAGTACATCCTTGAGTAATCTTGAGCATAGACGGGATATAAGTACACTGTAGGGCTTCGTGTAGCGCTCGCCGTCGAGCGCGACTTCTTACTCCGAATTTCTTACGTAACATTCCTCAACCATGAGCCTTGTATTCTTAATTTTCACCCTGCATATAGTATATTTCTTGTTCGTGGGGCCGTACCAGTACTATTACTCTGTAGCTGCCTGCTCGGCAAAAGTGGCATAAAATCGTGGCAGCCAGTAATCGGGCGATCATTGTAAAGGCATAAAGAGGTGGACGAGTACCTGAACACTCTTCTTATCATCTTAACGTATCAGTTTTGTACGTATATACGTACACGGCTTCAAACTCCCTTTTGCGGCCAAGCGACGAAACTTTCGAATGTGTACAGCATTGATTTGGTGTTATTTCCCCCATTAAGCAAGCCTTTGTACGAGGCCCCGAAACAGTCTCCAGGCGGAGGCGAGAGTGTACGATAGGGCCTGCCGCAGCCAAGGTCTGACGGGCGCTTCACAGAAAAACAATGGTTATGGTTTTGTAGGGGAGGGGGGGGGGGTCTACCGCCGTGGCTCCCGCTGAGAAAACGGGCAGTCGGCCGATGCCCCTCGCCGGCTCAACAAGCAATGTCATACATGCCGCCAACAGCAGTAGTCTGTACGTTTAATACTTCAGTACGGTCCAACTATTGTCCGATGGTACCCTTTCTTTTGTGCCCTGTTCCTTCTAGGTTTCTCGGTCACTTTTTTATGGTGTGATGTGACACTGACCTCTGGTACCCGTTGTCAGATGGCGAAAATGAACTACACTACATAACCAGCAACCACTCTGTCCCGATTTATAAGGATGGTATGGGTTCAAAAATAGTGTTACAAACGGTCCTTATATTCGAATCAAAACGGTCCTACCGCAGTGTGTTTTCGCGACAGGGTGGTATGAATATGAATAAATCACTCGCCCCAGGCTACATGTTCCATACCCTGAGGGTACAGCAGTAGCTAGAACTACCTATACCCCCGAGCGTCTCCCCCACAAGCAGACGCCTAGCCTAAACGTGCTGTAGCATCTCTTCGCCCCTTGAACCCTTCTAAGACTTCAGTGTCGTTCTGGGGGCATACCTGCTTGAAAATTCGAGTGGTTTGTCCCCCAAAATTGGACTGATTCCAGTTTTTGCCCTCGACACTCCCGTTGTGGGGACATATCTCTTGGAATTTGACTCAGATTTAGGTACATGTAGGGTGCAGCAGTAAAACGCTTCGCACCTCGGACAATATCTACAGATCATGTACAGATCATGTACAGATCATCTGCAGATCATTCACAGATCATTCCCGCTTCATTATCCAGATATTTCCACGGGAAAAGCAGAGTCCTGATCTGTATGATCTATGTAGGTCCGGCTGGGAGCCGTATAAGCTGCATGACCTACGGGGCATGTTTCCTGGGTTGGATCTGTGCTGTCACAGATCTTGGGAGATGTCTCATAACGGCATGTTAGGATCCAGCTTATCTGGTGATGATATATCTGTAGATGATCTATCTGTAGATAATCTGTTTGTAGATGATCTATCTGTAGATGATTTGTCTGATGTGTGAAAGGATGTTAATCCTATTATTAATAGTACTGCAGTCCCGTTTTGGGGACAAACTGCCTTGAATTTGAGTCGTCTGTCCCCAAAGCGGGACTGCGGTCCTAAAAGAGTTGATCTGTTTGGAACTGCTCCCACGGTTTGGGGAGGTAGACAACTTGGAAACATTGTGGGATTATTCTTGTAGTACAACTGTAGTACGCGACATCAGTTAAGAATCTCCTATTTGAGCCCAAGGCCCGTGGCTTATTGTGATGAGAACGTTGAGCATATAGGCTAATAACATGATGTTATGTACAGTGAGATTCAGAGTGGCGTTCCTCGCCGAGCACAAAAAACGCTCACCTCGCTGTAGGTTCTGGATTTTATTTCGAAAAAATCAGCCTAAAACTCTCTACCCTCAAATTCTCAGCACATGTCGCCTACTGCCGTATCTGAAAGGGTACGTGAAAAGGTCGTGTGGTCAGTACGTAGGAAAGCGAAACAGCGTGATACATAATTAGACGAGTCGGCAAGGGAAGAAAGTGCTGTACTCTTCGCGTGATCAGTAGCCAAGGCACGTACCGTAGCGGGGAGGGGGGGAAAAGGCCTACTTAGTGACCCCGGATCTGAATTCCGACTATTAATAGGAGGGAGCAGGAGTCAAAAAGGGCGAAGCTGGGAAATGGGATAAAACTGAAGAATAAAACAAAAAAGAAGAGACAACCCCAAGTGTTCGCCGCCGCCTAACCACTGTTGCTATCGCCGTTCGCCTGTGTGTACGGTGCCGTGTTCTTGACTACAAAAAAAAGGCCAACATGGAGAAGCTGAGGCGAGAGAACGAACACCTCAAAACGGAGCTGGCCATGGAGTTCCGCCAGTTCAAGAAGCCCGGCGATTCCGGCTCGTCCGATCGTACAGAACAGGTATTGAGTTCTGAACACGAGAAGTGTAAAAGAGAAGTGCTTGGAGGGAATACCCATATGCTAAACTACCGTAGCCAGGAGGTATAACAACATGAACGAGGAATACTGTGCCCGAACTTAAATGAGTCGGGTGCATGTGGTCGATTCTCGGTGTTCGTTGAGACTCTCATGTTTACGTGGTGCTGCTGGCAGATTTTGCCCATCAAGAGGTCAACAGCGCGCGTGAGTGGTATGTGCTTGGCTAACATGAAGCTCCTCTGTTGTATTTGTTTAGGCTCCTATTTTGCACTTGGTTTGGCCTACGTACTGTATGTGCCTTGTGACTATATAACAGTCCCACGCGCGCCGGTGCTAAATGGTGATGTATTCCATCTCACCCACCAACAACGAGCTCGTACGGAAAACAATGTGTGATGGTGGTGATGAACGAACTATCTAACAGTTCATACGTCGGACATACCACGATCTATATCGTCTACAGATAGATCATCTACAGATAGACCATCCACATATGGATCCTAACCTCCCGTTGTGTTACGTTGCACAGGATCCGTACAGTTACAGAACCCACCGAGAAAATATGTCCTTCTTAACTGCGAGTAGATCACGCAAGTTACATTCGTACGTCTTCTCCCACCCGAAAAACATGATGAGCTGTTCATAGATTACGCAGATCAGGAATCTATCTATCTATCTTTCTACCCTGAAAGATCTAGATCATGATGTGTCCGATACTGTGCAGCGGTTGCACGAGTAGGACGAGCGGTTTCTTGTGGCGATCGAGGCGGAGAAGGGGGGCGATAGAAACCGTGGACACGTCGGACAGACAAGACCACGATCTACTGTAGCCCATCTAGATCCCTAGTCTGCCGTTGTGGCATACCAGGTATACGCTGCACAGGATACGTGCAGTTACAGAAGAACCAACCCAGACGTCTTACACTCTACGTATAGAGCATGCAGGTTTCATGGGGCTCCCATCCGACAACATGAGCTACGGTAGATCATACAGATCATACAGATCATACAGATCATACAGATCATACAGGTCATACAGATCGTACAGATCATACAGATCGTACATATCATACAGCTCATACAGATCATACAGCTCATACAGATCTTACACATCAGGTAATATGTCTTTATCTTCCCTGAAATATCTAGATTACGATCCGTCTGATGCTGCGCAACAGTTGCACGAGCAGGCCGAGCAATTTCTCGTGGCGATCGAGACGGAAAAGGGGGCGATAGAAACCGTCGCTGAGCAGGCGGGGCTGATGAAGCGCAAGATCTTGCACCAGCGGAAGATGATGGGCGGGGTCAACGCGGCCAAGGAGAACGAGCACATGGTGCAGAAACAGGTAGGTCAGGGCGTGCAGTATCGTAGCGACTCTCGCTTCGTTAAGCCCTCGCAAGCGTCGTTGGGTGCCAGGATGGAACATGGTGCAGAAGATGGTCAGGGCGCGCGCATCGCAACATTCGCTCGCTCGCTCGCTCCTTGAAGTCTCTAGTGGCGTGTGCGTCATAACGGAACTTGGTGAAGAAGCAGGTGTGTTGTATTGCGTGGTGTATGGTACGACTGGCGCACAAAGTAACCCGGATGCCGACGCTCGAACGCGCGACACCTCCCTTTGGGCTGGGGGGGGGGGGGGGGGGGGGCAGTCCGACCAGTCAGACATTCCAGTCGTGGATAAAAGCATGACGCCAAAGGCACCCTACTCTACGTAAAGGGGGAATACAGTAATCATGACCAGCTATGGCGGTGTAAGAATGGGAGGATACATATTTTTTGGGTCCGTCCATTGTGGCTTTTGAATATTATCCCTATAGCCCTCTTTCGAAGGGAGGAAGCCTCATGCCCGAAGGCTAACTTCGCGCGGGGTGGAAGCAACGTTGCCTCACCCCTGTCTGCAATGGAAGGAAGTGCTTCTCTCGTCGAGTACCCGCGTCTGTTTGCGTGCGTTTCAGTCCTCCTTGTGCTCTTGGTGGCAAGAAAGGAAGCATGGCATTGCGGAAGAAGTCGCGGTCACCCCCCCCCCCCCCTCCCCCCTTTTCCGAACATTTCTCGCTCAACGGTAGCTCGCCCGCCCCCCGACTTGAAATTTTGTTACCTCTCTTTGAAGGTGCGGATATTGGAGAACCGGCTGGACAAAGCTCTCACCAAGTTTAACGAGGCACTGGCACACAACAAGACCCTTCGGCAGGAGGTACGACGTGATGATGCTCCGCCGACTATGCGACGGCGAGGTTTCATTGGGTGTATTTTCCTGGCGTTGGTGGCGGCATGGGTTGTGAGGGTCGTGCTGTTGTTTTTGACGGGGGCGCCGAGTCCGTGCTCAGCAGCAGCAGCCTCTGATCTTCGCAAAATGTAACCGACCAGAATCGCAAGTCATTCAGAAACGGAGTCGTCCGTCGTGTAATGTATACAACAACGACCGAATGGTGTCTTTAGCAAAAATGTCGCAGCGCAAAAGACTAGAGCGAGACGAAACTTGCTCTTTGGAAAAGTTAAGCACCTACGCTGAATGCTATGCCAGCATAATAGATGTAGACCTAAGGAGAAGGGCTGAGGTTGTTCTCCCCCCCTTCTGTTCTATTGAGAATACAAAGTGTGCGAGATGGTTATGTGCAACCATCAGGGAATACGTAGAGACAACTGGCGTGTACCTCCCGGGATACTTGTGTTCTCGGGAGCTCCCCGGTAATCCCCTCATTATTCTCTCAATACTCTACTCCTTATCTACATATACCCTTCCTGTCCGACCACCAACTGGTTGACCATCTATGAGCCCATCCAGGCTCAGTCCACACACCAGAGAGAGTACCTGAAACGCTAGCGTACAGTACCCGACACCTTCCCCGCTGTATACGCTGCCGGGGCACCGCCGTCCGCCGCCCCGTTGGCTGACGCGCCCCCATCTAAACAGATCGACGACCTCCGGCGTGAGCGTGTGCTCTTCGACACGATCTATAAGAAGATGGAGAGGGAGCTGTCGGACCGAAAGAAGATGATGGCCAACGTCATCGAGGTACGTTAGTTACGCTATCTTCTCTATCTAAATGTCCCACAAACCGTTTCGGTCTTTACACCCCAAACCCATTGAAACGCGCGTTGTCTACCGCACGATTTTTGTTTGGCTAATTTTGCAAACCGCACCATCTACGACCACAACAGAGTGTAGCTCACGAATTGTTCAGCTTTTTTATCCCAAACCCACTGAAACGCGCGCTATCTACAGTTCCCACACGAATCATTTCGGCTTTTGCGACTACCAAGCCCATTGAAAGCGAAGGTGCGTGGGGGACACAGTAATAAGCACCAAATGTGGTGTGTAAAACATTGGAGGATACAAGTTTTCTGAGTCTACCGTTGGTTATGATTACAACATTAGCCCACCCGGTAACACTCGTATTATAGTGTTTCCATGTAGAAGGGCAAACGCCCGTCAAGATCACTATAATCGAGGTCTACCCTTCACGCTAAAAAAACAGCCCCGAACATCAAAGTGGTTCGAAATTTATACATAGGTAGTCCGAGAATCCTGAATGAGCTGAAATCGAAGCGTTTCTGCGATTGGTCAGATTTCCCCGAAATAGTCAACATCTTGGACAGACCATCGATTTTTCGCTCTTCGTGATCTAGATCATTCAAAGCAGATAACACCACGTTATTGTATAAGTATGATCTAGCTCATGTGGCTGGGTAGGGGACCCGGAGAATCTGCATGAAGTAGGACATGTCTCCTGGGTTGGATATGTACTATGTAATTCCTGCATGACCTCTCACAACGGTAGGTGAGGAACTGCTAAATGATCTATCTATATATATAGATATAATATATCATGATCTGTCTGTCCGAGGTGTGACGTAGAATCTGTCGCACGTGTGATTCATCTTGGGGCGCGCGGCCCGAGCACAGAGCGAGGGTTCGCTCGGGGTTCACCATGTTCTCTACCTGAATGGCGAGGCGACACGCACACGATGCTGTTTCTACGGCAAAAGCATACTATTTGGGGGAGACTTTCGTGACCTTGCGATATTTCACACAAACGAAACGGCTTCTTCGCGCACGGGGCATGAAACAGCTTCCTTTCCTTTCGCCCTTTGCGGCGGGCCCAGCTTTTGGCGACTTGGTCTGCTTCGTCAATGCTTCACCCTTTCGCTCCGACGTGTCCAGTCCATCCCTCTCATATGGTGGACTGAGTTCGCATTTACAGAACGATTATTCGACTGCCGCACGGCATCGTTTCGTGTGCATCGACCGCAAAGTGCTTCACTCAAGGTCCACTCGGGAGTCTACCTTAGACCAACTATTATGGGGAAATCTTTCTGAGCTCTCAGAATTGAGTTTTTAGGCCGAATATACGCGTTTTACTCGGCGGGAAAGCCAAAAACACCCGTAGACCTCAAAATGCCCCCCGTAGTTTTTTGCCAGCTTTCAGGAATATTTTTCCGTTTCTCCGGAGTCGTAGTTATTTTTTTGGAGCAGTCAATCAGTTTTCTCTGGAGGCTCAGAAATAAGGCTGTTGGTCAGAACTGGGGCCAGAAATAACGGGTCTTGGAGGATTTTTGATAAAAAACCATGATGTCCTCAGAACTGGAAATATGGACGAACAGTCCTACTACGACTCTGGAGAAACGGAAAAGTGCTCGAGAAAGCTCTCGGAAAACTAACGGGAGCATCCTGACGAGTCTACCGGTGTTTTTGACAGTCCAGTCAAGTAAATCGCCGATTTTCGGCAGAAAAAGCCAGTTCTGAGGCCCCTTCAAAAATTTCCCATAATAGTTGGTCTTAGACTAAGAAAAGTACATCCTGATTAATTTTTCAAAAAGGCAATTTCTTTGTGCAATAAATCTACCATGATATATGTATACCAGTACCTGGTACTTTTTGAGGAGGTTTCAAAATGTTGTTTAATAAACAACTCTTGTCTGTTTTGTGTTGTTATAGAGTGAGAGTAAAAAGTTTCCTCTTCTCCGGAGACGCATGATGCATACGTGATGTAATCTTCGGCTCGCGTGCTGGCTGGGAGAGCGTGAAACGCGCTGATTTTGCGTTACCCGGGACTCCTCCAGTCTTGTTTGTTTCAATCCCCAGGGGCCCACCCCACCACTCGGCGCGACTGTTTGGCTAATGCATCGGGAAATCGGTGACCTACCATACCCCTGATGCAGCTCACCCTGCATGCGACTCGCCCAAGACCTCACGGCGCTTCGCGCTTGGTGCAAGCAATGTCTGCCTGGTTGGTGAAAACTCGACGTGCTCCGACCCGGCATTGCAGGGATGCGAGGGTCTATGGTCATACGACTACAGCCACGCATAAAAATGAGTACACCCCCCCTACCCCGGGATTGTAGTGATACAAGAGTCAATCCCCATACGACTACGACCATGCATGACATCGAGTACCCCCCCCCTTCCCCCTCCGTCCCCTACTCTTCCTTCCCCGCCTCCTCTCTCCTCTTTCCTCTCGAACCCCCCCCCCTCCCTCCTCCCACTCACCCCGTCTCACCCGCCCCACCATCGCTCGCGTTCGGCGCGCTCCACACGAACTTACGACGGGAATTCGACCGCCGCACCTCGTACGGCCAATGGCGAGCTCAGCTGAGCAACGTTAACTACGAGCAGAGGGACAACTTTCAGATGGAGATCGCCGCCGTGGAGCAGGCCAACCGGCGAGAGCGCGATGACTTCGAGAACCAGGCAAGTGCTCGCCCCGCGCCTGCAATCGCGCTGTGGCAGCGGCGCCCGCCATCCACACGCTCCCGAGCGTGTACTCGCACAAGATTCGAGAACTACTGTACGAGTAGCTAGAAAAAAAATGGTTTGGAATTGTAACTTCAACACGGAAATTTGATTAGCATAAGTCTCATGCACTTAAGAATATAATGTAATAGTCTTAAGGCTAATAGATACAGCGATATGTCTGCATGTAGTTTTTTTACCGGACAAAGTTTACTTAAAGCCTTTCTTTTTAGTATTAATAGGTAGCGGGTGTAGGCCGGGGGGGGGGGGGGGGGGGGGGGTCGCGCTTTTGTGTAGCTGGACGGCTTGTTCTTGTGGTATTCGTGTTTTTCTGTCTTCCCGCTGAGCAGTCTTACGCTGCTGTTGAGTTTTCTGGCTTCGTTAATGTTGAGCGTCCTCGAGGTTGAATATGCGATCCGAGGTCCGCGTCAATTTTTGCTTGAGCTCTCGAGACGGAGAGAAAAAGAGAGGGGCGGAGTGAGGGAGGGAGGGACGGAGGGACGGACGAAGGGAGGGAGGGACGAAGGGATGGAGGGAGGGAGGGAGAGAGACGGGGGGTGTACTCAATAGGAGAGATGTACTCGATTTCATGCATGACCGTAGTCGTATAACCATGGGGGGGGGGTGGAGAGCATGTTGCCACTGATATCTAGCCGTTGAATCACTGGGAGAGGGGGAAACGCCGACGCTAAAGTTTGGCTTGTGGGATGGACCTCTTTTGCGTGTGCTTTCATCGGCAAACTACTAATAGCAAGCAAACACCCCAACCCACCCGCCCACACACGCACGTGGATGAGAAACGCTTGAAGGGTCGAGAGCACCTCCCCTTTTCCACACCCCCGAGAACATAGATATCTAAACGAGATACGTCAAGGCTTATTCTGTCTTCGAGCCCCCCTCTCCCTCGAAAACACACCAGAGACCTCCCCCCCCCCTCGATTCCATGCCTGATCTTGTTTACTTGTTTTCACCGTATTTGTTATCTTCGCCCATCTTAGTTTTCCTCCTTAGTCATACTCAGATCCGGGGTCACACAGAATACCCCCCCCCGCCCCCCCCCCCCCCCAACTACGGTACGCGCCTTGATTTTTCATCGCGAGAAGGCTTTAGTCCTTTTTTCCCTCGTCGCCTCGCGTCGAGTCGCGCCTAACCGTTATTAATAGTCGTTCCCAGCAGTTTTTGTTTAGATAGGCCACCACCGCCCGCGACCAAAAAAACACTGCACAGTGAGGACCCCCCTCGTCCGGCCGTCCGGCCGTCCGGCGAGCCGAGCTACGGCACTTATTGGGGCTGCAATTTTGAGCGCCAACATTTAGCGTTGACAGAAACAGATAGATCATGATCTAGATCATTTTAGATCATCTAGATCATTACCTGCCGTTTTGAGAGCCCGAGCTGTGGCAAGTATTGGGGTTGCATTTTTGAGCCAAACTTCTCACGGGCGCTACGTAGCTATACCTAACGCCTTTCGGATACGATGCGGTATTTAGTTATTTTACGCTGTGTTCCCTCACTAGATACGTACATTTCGTACAGCAGTACATAGCCCGTGCGCTTGTGTGTCGAGACCTAGGTAGCTTAACATTTTTGTTTTTCGAAGCCCGGTTGTTGGATGTGGTTATATATGCTTTTTGCGAAGAGCCGCAGAAAATTCCGAGAAAATTCGGGCGCGGCCACTACTACTACTACTACTACTACTATTACTACTACTGCTACTTCTACTACTACTATCGTAGCACGCGTCCGTGCCGGCCGGCCGCTCTCACGAATCGGCATCGTAACAGAATGAACATCTTCCCGTCCGACCCCCCCCCCCCGGCCGCCCCACACGCGGTTACATCATGCAGATGCTCGAGCTGGGGCGGCAGATGGACGTCGAGCTCCACGCGGGCTTGCTCGGCCCCTCTGCTTCTATGGCGACGGCGACGACAACAAGTCCTGGGGTGACTTTTGGCACGGGAAGTAAGCTAGCGCGGTCGAAGACAACGGGTGCCGTGGGGTTCGGAGCAGGGGTGGAGGGGGGGGGTGAGGAAGGCGGCGGGGGCGGGGCGGGGGCGGGGGTAGGGGTGGAGGGGGGGGGGGGGGCGAGGAGGAGGCGGGAAGCACCATCCGGGGCTGCTGAGCGAGTCGGAGGGGTCGCGATCGAAGCAGCAGCCTCCTCGCGCGGGGAAGGTGAGAGACCCGTGCTGCGCACTACGTACTACGGAGACTTTCTACGATAGGGGTGTAGTATAGGACTGTTTTGCCAAAAAAATAGTTGCTGGTGGGCCTCTTTAACCCCTTAAGGACCGCAGTCTGTGAAGGTGTTACCTGCTGAGCTAGAGGGGTAAAATATCGATCGAGTACCCTCCCAGCCCAGGGTAATCCTTATAACAAGTCCCATTTAGGGGACCAACCCCTCCGTTTCTGAGTAGTCTGTCCCCAAAACGGGACTGCGGTCCCGAAAGGGTAAATTATCTCAGGGAACTAGCCAACATCGTGGTGTGCTTTTCGTTCCAGACGTAGACCATGGGATGTATTGTTCATAGCATAGATGGGGCTAACGTAATTAATGTGTGCATTTTTTATCTTTTTCCAAGCCAGGTTTTGGGGGAGAGAGACACAATCGTTGGGCCTGTTTGAAGTGAGCACGTCCCCCCCAAGAAAAATAATGCAGGTAGCACCCCTACGTACGTATCGTGGCACACACATGCGTCTACCGTATGGTACGTAGAGGGGTCGCACTTTTTTCAGCCCCCCCGAAACAAACAATTTACCACGGTGGGCGTGAATATGAGGGCCGCTCAGTGCCAATACTAATGTTTAAACGGTTCTTACATTTCGCCCTAAACCGGTAGCTGGTGCGTTAGACGGAGCTCCTCGGCCGAGGAGTCATACGAATGAAGCAGTGGGGTACGCACCCTTCTGTTAGACTGGGGTACCCTTTTTAAGACTGACGTACCCAATTGAAGACCACCCCCTGACGCGCCAAATGAGCGTCGTCTCATCTCCACTACCAGGTACGGTTTTATCTTTTCTGTCACCCTTGCGGGGGACCATAGTAAATAGGACCTACGGTACACACGAAAACCGATATATTTACCCATTTTTACTGACAATATTTGGTCCTATTTACTATGGTTCCCCGTAATACTACTGACCATGCTAATTCCAAAGCTGTGTGTTTTCTTGTGGCAAACAAGCCGATTTATTTACTACCCGTGGGCTCTTGTCTCCCGAAAAAACACTTAACAAAAACGGATGTTTTTATTTTCGAGTGGGCACCCCCACTACTGCTGTGCTCGATCTATATTTTGGACCGGCATGTATCGTTCGTTTGAACACCTCACCAGGTATGTAGGAGTAACAGCCCGATGGATGGGGGTTGCGTATCGGAGACATATACCCTGGTAGCTCACAATGATTTCTCGGATTCTGTTGTTTTTTAGGATGCAGTGAAGCCAGGTATATATTGCAGAGCTCCTCAGGTGAAAGAGGCTGAAAAAAAATTACAGTGTATACCAGGTGTACACTTATTATTACCCCTTGTACCGACAGTCACGCGTATCGTGTGAGTGTTGCCCTCGAGGCGCCGCTCGGATGAAAAGCGCTGCCCCCTTCCGACGGGGAACTCGTTTCGTTGGTGGCGGTGCCAAGAGTTTTGGCGCTTCCCCGTAGAGGGTTTGCTTTACCGTAGGTGTGTCCTGTTGCTGCTGCTGCTGCTGCTGCTGCTGCTGCTGCTGCTGCTGCTGCTGCTGCTGCTGCTGCTGCTGCTGCTGCGTGTCTCTTGCATGTCAGCTGTGTGTGGGGCGATGCATGGGCAGCAGTGAGGGGGGCGGGGTTGGGGGACAGGGGGGCGTTTATAATATCATCGTTTCTTCCGTCACAATTCGTTGTTCTCGCGACGCACGAGGTCAGCCGTACACAACGCAACGCTTGGTTGAGTAGCGAAGAACAGAAACAGGTGGGTCGGGGCAACCACTGCAACAAGCATTCCATCGGAGGCCTTGTCTGGGCGTTATCTCGATGCCAATCAATGCCGCTGCATGCAACGATATTTTATGTACATGAAAGCTATTACACGAGCATCCCCACTTCGACAATATCCTAAGTAACGCAAGCGACTAGTCGCAAAAACTTTGGCATCCCCCCTCTCCCCTCCACTGCCCCCCCCCCCCCCCCCCACCCTCCGCTGATCCCCTCCCCCCCCGCCTTCCCGACTGCCCCCCCCCCCCCATTCCATTTCCCCGCGCGAACACGCGCGATAAACCGCACGGTCCGGCCCACAACCCCGTCGCAGATGGGCGGGGCGGCTTCGGCCGGGAAGACGGATGCGCAGGCGTCGCTGGAGCGGATACAGAACTTTGACGAGGCGTTCGCGAGGATAAAATCTGCCACCGGGATAGAGGACATACAAGAGCTGGTGAGGGGGGCACGCTACACGCACGTCGCACGTTGCTTGCCACCGGCACTTTATGTCCAGAACCTCAGCGAAAACACACGCACGAGATATATATTTTGGAACGATAAATATGTACCATGTAGCGTCTCTTTAAAAAAAAAACAGTGTGGAGAAACCTTGCGACTGAGTTCCTGTTTCCTCTCGTCGGCTACCAAGGTTACCGATGCACACGCGGTACATCGAGGATGAGGCATGGCACCGATCCCCGGCCCACCCTTCGCCCCCTCGCCCCTCTCCCGCTTCCCCCCTCCCCCCCCCCCCCCCAAGCTATTTTTTCCTGTCGGTCGGGCGGTCACAGCTGGCGATCGATTCATACTCGTAGATCACTTGTGCGGGGTGGAGAATCTTAAACCCGCACAAGGGGGAATGATCGCACAACGTAGTGTTCATGGTAGGACACCCAAGAGGAAGTTACATAGTACTCCCATTGCTGTCTCTGGAAGTGGCTACGCCGGGAACTGAATCCGCCCATTGAAGCTGTCACCCGTATGTAAGTCCGCCCCGTAAGCGGCTCTTAGTAGGATGCAGCTCACCCTTCATGCGACTCGCCCAACACCTCACGGCGCTTCGCGCTTGGTGTGTGCAAGCAATGCCTGCCTGGTCGTTGAAAACCCGACGTGCTCCGTCCCGGCATTGTAGGGATGCGATGGTCTGGTCATACGACTACGGCCATGCATGACATGACTACCCCCCCCCTATATTATATACCTGGTATATATAAAGAGGTTGGGTTGGCGTCGGTTGGCGACGATGCTGTAGAACACGCCTCTCACTGCGTGAGCTACTGTAGACAACCAGGGTACCGTTTTTTTGTTGGTGGCCGTCACGGCTGGCGGTCGAGTTAGATACTGTATGTGCGTGGAAAACTCACCTCCGCACAGAAGGGGAATGATCGTAACTTAACTCCGCACAGTAGGGTAGTGTGTACATGGCAAGGCACACATAGAGCAGTTACACAGTAAACCCATTACTGTCTCAGGCAGTGGCCACACCAGAAAATAAATCAATCTATTGATGCTGTCATTCACGTGTAAGACAACCCCTCCTCAACAGCGGTTCTTAGTAGGATGCAGCCCGCCCTTCATGCGACTCGCCCAACACCTCACGGTGCTTCGCGCTTGGTGGAAGCAATGTCTGCCTGGTCGGTGAGAACCCGACGTGCTCTGTCTCGGCAATATAGGGTTGCGAGGGTTTTTGGTCATCATACGACTACGGCCATGCATGATAATGAGTACACCCCCCCTCCCGCCCCGCTTCTCTCCCCTTCCCCTTGCCCCCTTGCCCCCGCCTCCTCTTCTCCCACTTCTTTGTGCGCCCCCGAATTTGTCTCCTTCGTCCAAAACAAAAAGGTCCAAACCTTTGTAAAGAACGAGGACCAGAACTTCTCTCTGTTCAACTACGTCAACGAGCAGCAGAACGAGGTCGAGAAGCTGGAAGAGCAGCTGAACCAGCTGCAAGTGGAGGAGAAAAAATTCACTCAGGTGAAAGGGACGGGGGTGGGGAGCTCCGGGCACCGCCGTAGAGAGGGGGCAAGCGACCAGACGATTCCCACCGAGCTGCGAGAGTGCGGGGGGGTGGAAGGGTATCGAACCAAGCGAGCTGTTAAAGCGTGAAATGCGTGAAATGATGGCCGAAATGAGAAGGAGGGAGGGGGGGTGGGAAGGAGGGAGGAGGGGGGGAGGGAGGGAGGGAGGGAGGGAGGGAGGGAGGGAGCTGGCGGGCGAGAGGAAATATCTGACCAGAAACTTTATCGGGGAGGAACCGAGGCGAACGCACGTACGCCAGCTGCAAAAATATGCTTGGTCTCATTCGAAAACGTTACGTAGTGCAATTGAAGCCGCGAACGCCCTCTCTACTTCAAGGCGATTCTCGCCGTCAGCAAGCGGCAACAAAATACTATTACGGGCGATCATAGTTAATAGGACCTATGGTGAACATGAAAACCTGTATATTTACCCATTTTTACTAACAATACTTGGTCCTATTAACTATGGTCCCCCGTAATAAAACACGTTGGTGTGGGATCAATGACCCCTCTGCGCTGGGATCACCCGGAAA
The DNA here is from genome assembly GCA_031213475.1 of Nereocystis luetkeana. NCBI lineage: Eukaryota > Phaeophyceae > Laminariales > Laminariaceae > Nereocystis > Nereocystis luetkeana. The sequence goes on from JARUPZ010000008.1 coordinate 4,424,419, forward strand.
TCTCTTCGCAAAATTGACCAATAACAAAATTGCGGGCGCGAAATGTCGAATGTCTTTCTGCTACCATCCCGCGTTGACTGATTTGCCTATGATCGACGTAGCACCTCGTTGCAGAGAGTACTACGGAAGGTTGTTGTTTGTACGTATGGTAAGATTCTTCTTAACCGTTTTCCCTCTCGTTTTGTACTGTACTATTAATAAGAAGCACGAAGATATTTGTACAACGTCACATGCTCGTACGGCACAACTACGATGTCTACATGAATAACCAGTAGCACTTCAGAAAGCTGAGGTTGAGCCCTTTGGATAACCGAAGCTACTCTCCTAACAACCTGAAAATGCGCCTAGGACGTACTCGCAAAGACGGGGTATTCATACTTAACCTGGTACACCGGATGGTTTCATGACTTCGACCCCCTTTCAACAATGCAAACTCCCTCTAGTCTTTTTAAATCTTGAACATATGTTGCAAGTTTCTCGATCGGCGCTGCATCGCCTGAGCAACGCCAGTTCAAAGCAAGGCATCTCGATTGGCTGTGAGCTACAGCACGATCTCGGTGCTACTTGGTTCTGCTCGTCGCGGCGTTGTGCCGTGCGCTCGGCGATGACGAAGGGAAGAAAAACCAGCGCAGATCGGCATCGCATGCACCTGGTGAAGAAGAACAAGGCACAGCAGATGAGAGCTGCGAGACTCGCCAAGGCCGAGGCCAAGGCTGCTTACTGCCATAGCTGCCGCTACGGCTTCTGAAGCGGAGGCGGACAGTCGCTGGCCGAATCGAGCTGTGGAGCAGGAGGAAGCGCGGCAAACGAAACAGAAGCTGGCCCCTGTACAGGGTGCTGTTTTGACCACCGTCGAATCCAGGCACATACTGATGCTGTATACAACACCTGTATTGCCAGGGTTGCCCTCACCTGTAGCAACGGAGAACGCTTGCGATGTTTTTTCGGTGGGAACCAACAAGGTTCATAGCATCATCAAGATGTGGCGCGAAACAGACGAGTTGAAGCAAGGGTCGTCGGATGGCCGCGGCGTTGTCAAAGACCCCGACAACGACGGGCGCCATAAGCTGTCGACCGCGATGCCGGTGAACTTGCGCGAGTATACCAACTGCGCACATAATCGGCCTCATTCACGTAACCCCCCCCCCCCCTCCTTGTGCACGCCCGCCTCACAATCAGTTCTTACAGCAGTATTACGGGGGACCGTAGTTAACAGGACCTATGGTCTACATAAACACCTATATATTTAACCATTTTTACTAACAATATTTGGTCCTGTTAACTATGGCCCCCCGTAATAGTAGGATGCAGATCACCCTTCATGCGACTCGCACAACACACCACGGCGCTTCGCGCCTGGTGCAAGCAATGTATGCCTGGTCGGTGAAAACCCGACGTGCTCCGTCCCGGCATTGTAGGGATGCGAGCGTCTGTGGTCCTACGACTACGGCCATGCATGATAATGAGTACACCCCCCCCCCCCCCCCCTCCCCCCGCTTACGTTGACTTTCGCCCTGTCCCTTTTCTCCTCGTAATAATGCGTTTGGATTTTCGCCCAAATCACTGCTATTGTATGCAGGAGTCCGGAAGTGATGTGCACCAGCACAAGCAGGCCCTTAAGGACCTTGAGGCCAAGCTGGTGGTGAGTTTTCTCGGCACTGCTGCTGCTGCTGCTCTTTTGATTGAAATGTCCAGGCCTCCAGCTCTAGCTACAGCATGTCTCTGTCTGCACCGGATGGGTGCATCGCGGCCTTTTTTTATTAAAAAAAATATTGTGAGATAGGGGCGAACGTTTTATTTGTTGCGGGCCCGGAGTCCATACGTCGATGGGAACGGAACCAGCACGATGGGTTTTCCTTTTTCTGGCGTTCCCATGACTTTTGTTTTTCTTTCACGACCGATGTTGAAAGTCATGATGCACATTGTGGGGTGGAAGAAAACTTGATAACAGCTGTAAATGACATGTTAGCCATAGAGCCGTGTTATTGTCTCTGAGTGTTTTGTCCTATATTTAATGATTTTCCTTCTTTTTCCTCCCTGTTTTCTAGTTTTTGTGCTGATTTTCCCGAGAGTTTATTTCCTAACAAAGAGGAATTCTTAGCGTTCCTGACTTGTTTGCCCTCCCCAGCTGAAGTTCCTGATTAAGACGAAAATAGTTCGTATTTTGTCATCTTCTTTTGCTTTTCAAGAAAAAGAGGATAATCAGGAAGAGACGTCCTTCGATGACAATGGCCCTTCAACCCGTTTAGGACTGCAGTCCCATTTTGGGGACAAACTGGTTGGACTTTATGTGGATTGTCCCCGAAACGAGACTGCAGTTCCAAAGGGGTTAAGAGTTGATCTACGAGAACGAGCACCGAAAGTACCTACCCTTCACTTTTTGTTTTCTAAAACAAAATGAGTGCTTGTCGTGGTGGGTGGGTCAAAACTCCGGGCGGCGTACGGAAACGGCACCTGTGCACCCTACTCGCGTTTGTTGAAGGAGACCAGCGGCATTCCTTTTAGAGTACGATAGAAGACCCTCACGCAAGGGCTCGTCGTCGCCTCTTGCTGGAAAACGCCTGGTTTCCTATCTAAGAAACGCCTCCCAAGTACACTACAAATACGATCCCTACCTGCACCCCCGGTAATTCCCGGCAATTCCACGTCATTCAAAGCAGTGCCGTAGCACTGCTGTGCCTCGCTACTACTATTACGGGGGACCATAGTTAATAGGACCTATGGTATACATAAAAACCTATATATTTAACCATTTTTACTAACAATATTTGGTCCTATTAACTATGGTCCCCCGTGATAGTGTTGTATGATCTCTCCGAATGTGTCTTTTCGGAAGACAGAGGTTGTGTTCAACCGACGTTTCAGGAGAAAGAGTGACGACCGTGATCCTTAGTCAACATGCAGGTATAGCTCAGCGAACGCCAACTTACCATAGCAGAACCCTTTTCGTTGCACGATTGAGGTATGGCACTGCTGCCGACGCCGCCATTTGTCAAATTATTATTAATAGTCCGCTGGGCTACTGGTGAAGAACGAGCGAATCGCCTGACCAGCCTCACTAAGGCCTATTGAAATTACCACGACTACTACTGCCGCATCATACTCTCTCTTGTTGCCCGAAAGACGGGCGGTGCGTTCGACCTACGTTTCCGTCGAAAAGTGACCACTAGCTGTGTTCCTAGCCGATGTCATATAAAACCAGGTACCCCTCTGCTGTCCGGAAACGTGAGAACTGTTCGGCTGGTAGAAATATTTTTCCAAACGATCCGTACGTTTCCGGACAAACCAAATTATGGCTTACTTAGCGAACGCCATCTTCCCATTCGTCGTAACTCGTTCGTCTCTCGCGATTCTCTCGTCTGAACAAAAACAGCATGCCGAGGCTGCGTCGGAAAAGTACGAACAACGATGTTCGGAGGCCAGCCAGACAATAGAGGCGCTTAAGGTAAGCGAAGGGAAGAAAAAGAAGAAAAAAAATGAGGCATGCTACGGCGGCATGATCCGGCGTCCCCGGTGGCTTGGTAGGTGGTCCGCGAGCCTATCAAGATCAATTCGTGGGTTCAAGTCCCACCGATTGCATGCTCGTAGGGGTTTTTTCTTGCATAAAATAAATTGATTAGCGGAAAGCGCGAGAGCGTGGGTTAGCTACATTCGATGAAAATCGACGAGCAGTAGTGGGAACGCAGAACCCTATGCGCGACAAAAAAAATAAAGGCACGTACCGGGGGGGAGAAGGGTAGACATCTGTGACCACGGCTTGTCCAGAAGGTCGTCGAGGGTAAAACCTCCCACGAGTTAGGCTGGAAAGTGAAAGTGATGATAAAAGAAAAATAATAATAATAATAATAATAATAATAATAATAATAATAATAATAATAATAATAATAATAATAATAATAATAATATACATGGTATACTGTAGGCGTCAAAGCAGCGGGTGCAACCAAATATTATCTGACGCTAGTGCGTACCTCTTACTTTGAGGAGAAGAAGCTCTCTACTTTTACCCGAAAAAAACAAGAGATTTTTTAGAAATCGTGAAAAGACACAGCTCGTTGACCGATCCCCAGAACCTATTGATAGATACATACATGCCGAAAACTTGGCGTAAACGAAACTGGCCGGAACTGGCCAAAACGTGCTACATACTGCACCTCTATTTTATTATTATTATTCCTCTTGCCATCAGACAATGTGCAGCATGATCTTCAACATGGATCACTCATAATTTTCCCGAAAGAAGAAAAACTCGGAAACAAAAGGAAACCCATGCACCAAGTCTACCTCCATTCCTCTATGGTAGAACGCGCCACAAATTTATCCGAGGGGAACTCGGGGGCTTACAAGATACTGGTACCAGATACTAATCAATTGCTCTCATAGGTAGGATGTCGACCGACTCTTGAAACGGTTTCACCTCGTAGGATGTAGGTAGTGTTGACGGTTCGTAAATGTTTTTTTACGACCGCGCTGCACCTCATGTATGTCGTATGTTCGTTTCGCGCTTTCGTTCGTACGAACATGTAAAATCCGACACTACGGCCGCTGCGCCATTGGGGCGGAGAGAGAGGCGCTTTCTATTACGGGGGGCCATAGTTAACAGGACCTATGGTACACATAAAAACCTATATGTTTAACCGTTTTTACTAAAAATATTTGGTCCTGTTAACTATGGCCCCCCGTAATAATAACCCCTCGTAGCGCAGCAATAGCAGCAGTAAGTGCAGTACGTGCCAGGTAGTTGTGACGAAGAAGAATCCGCTTGTCCCCCCCCCCCTCCCAGGGATAAGAGAAAGTTGAAATGGCAATATAAAGTAAGGAACATGCCGAAAAAGAGGTTGCCGGCCATAGTTGATAAAGCTATATGGGAGAAAGTAACAAAAGGGCGAACTGGAATAAGGTGGGATAGCGTAGTTGAGAAAGTATGGAAGGATATAGGGGGAAACCAAGAAGAGGTGATGTTCGCCGGGAAGTTTGGGAAGTACAAGGCAGAAGTAGAAGAAAGGATAGAAAGAAGGGAAAGGCTAGCGCTACGAAACAAGGTGGAATCGGAAAAACACCTAGAGATATACGGGAGATTGAGGGAAGGAAAAGGAATGAAAACGTATCTGCACGGCCCAATGGACTTCGCGAAAACGCTGAAGCTGCGGTTTCGTGTAGGCGACCTGGACTTGCCAGAAAGAAGAAAGAGGTATACCAGTAGCCGGGAGGAGGAAATAGATGCACAGATGTGCCCGTGTGGCAAAGCGATAGAGAGTAGAACTCACATAGTAGGAGAATGTGAAATATACAAGGCGGAACGGGATGTGTTAGAAGAGGAGATGAGGGAAATAGAAGAATGTGACATGGAGGAGTTTGACACGCTAGATAGCAGCGAGAAAACGATCGCTATCCTAGGAGATAGATGGTGGCCACAGGCGGCCAAACAGGAAGGGGATAAGATTAGCAAAAAGTTTCTATGTAATATATGGAAACAACGTAATGAGCGCCCAATTGTTGGAGGTGTCTCTATAAGGAGTAGGAACGGTGCTCCGTCTCGAGAGGGATGCGTGGTCAATGGTCAAATGACTAAGGCAAGCAACAAATGAGTACGCCCCCCCCCTCCCTCCAATGTCTGCCTGGTCGGTGAAAACCCGACGTGCTACGTCCCGGCATTGTAGAGATGCGAGGGTCTATGTGGTCATACGTCTGCCGCCATGCATCTCATCGAGTACATCCCTTCTATCGAGTACACCTCGACCCCAACGAACACGTTCGGTTGCTGGCTTGGCGAGTGGATAAAGCAGTAATGCGAGGCAATTGCAAAACGGGGGTGTTCGTACGTTCATCGCGACCACAAGCCGACACGTGCAGAGTTTAGTGACATACAGCTGGGGAGCACGTAGTCTGGGTTTAGATGACCCACGAGGAAGAGAGCGAGAGAACACCGGTTTTTACTGGAGCGCATCTATCTATCTGATGAAAGGGAAAAAACGCTGATTTTACCCGGATGCCGCGCTACAGCAAACTCTGCCGATAAGCTACGACGGAAGCTACACCTCCTTCACGGCAGGAACAGCGATATAAAAATAGCCCGACCTCTGCGCGATAAAATACGAAAACAATTAGTGGAGGGTGAGAAGGGAACGACTTATCGTCGACGGAGCTGGAAAGGAAAAGTGATGGGTTAAAAAACGAAAAAAAAACAGACATAATGGACATGTTTACCGGTACACGTTTTACTATGTATACCCGCAGACCTGCAGCTCAAAACAACCCCCTAAACTGGACGGAATTGTAATTGCAAGGAGCTCCGTTTTATTGCAGGCGTGTCGTGGAGGGAGGGGGGGGGGGGGGGGGGGGGGCTTGGGGTGTTACTGTAGTATGAATACGCAACCGAACGGTGCTTACACAAACCGTCTACATTGGTACGAGGTGAGGAAAATTAGCTAGTCGGCTCTTCATAATTGGGATAGCGTCTCTAACCGAATACTTCGTACAATGAATTAATTCACGCTGTTAATAACTCAAGTAACTAATTAATAAAATTCAACCCGCTCATACCCTCCATAAATATATGTACAATATGCTTTTACCTGGTAGGTTATACTTGAATCAGGCTAGTGAGCTGCTCATGATGCGAGAACAATCAATCATGGTCACGGTTGTTGATAATGACTGAGATGATTATCATTCCGTTTGCCATCTGGCAATGCGCGGCGCTTGATCCAATCATATCATCCACATACATGCGTATACACATACCAGGCACATGCTATATAAAAGGGAAACTACAGTAGAATCCAAGGACTTCAAACTTGGAAGATGCTTTAAATCAGACCTGAATACTTGACAGTCATCAGCATGATCATGACTGACTGTGATCGTCAATATCATCGTCGTCGTCGGTCGTCGTTGTTGTCACACGGACCGAAAAACAGGACGGAGTGCAAAACCTGTTCGGTCACGTGTTCGGCGGCGAGGCCTTGCCGGAAACCGTCAGCGGGGGCAGCGTAACGGACTCCAACATGATGACCTTCCTCGGCATGATAGAGGAAAAAACGAACGCTTTGTTGCAGGTGCGGGTTGTCGTCGTTGTTGGTATTACGGGAGACCATAGTTAATAGGACCTATGAGATACTTAAAAACCTATATATTTAACCATTTTTACCAACATTATTTGGTCCTATTAACTATGGTCCCCCGTAATGGTGTTGCTGGTGCTGGTGCTGGTGCTGGTGTTGATGGTGCTATTGTTCTTGGGCGTTGACGTTGTTGTTGTTGTTGTTATTGTTGTTGTTGTTGGAGCTGTCGTCGCCGACGTTTTTATTTCGAGTTTCCTGCCTTGTTCTGCCGTGGGCCCGCCCCGCCCGATCAATGATGGGCGGCACTCAGCTCTACGAGAATTTTGAGCGACGAGTCTACCATCGCGCATGGTCTACAGGTATTCCTCGTGAGGGGGCGTGTGTGTCACACCCCTACAGTCTCCGGGTTCAATTCGCATTATCCCCTTTGCCTGCTTGCCGTGTCCACTTCTGGAAAACCCTCGGATCCTTGGATTACCACCGTAACATATATATGTGTACCTGGCATGTGTCAGTGTTTATTGCGGTTCGCTGTCTCCGTGGTGCTGTCCGCCTTAGCCGTTTCCGGCGGTGCCTACCGTGCGTCAAACCTCGACATTAGTCCCTCTAGCATCGCTCTCGCTGTGGAATGAGAGAGTAGGCCTCAGGTAAGCGCGTGCTTGCTGATCACCAACCAGGTATAAACGTCGCGGATTCCTCTAGTAATAGAGCGTAATAGTGGCCCACACTATCAATAGAAAGGAAGAACGAGCAAACACTGCCCACTTTTTCGTTTCTACATCTGTTGTTGGGCTGCTCCAACCGTCGGTACTTCCGCTCGACCGGTTTCAGCGCTCGATCATTCGCAGAAAGGGAAGACCCGAGAGCAAATGGTAAGTGACGAGACCTAACTGTCTATCATGTGTATGCATTGGTACGCGATACTCGACGTAGTCGAAGAAAAAAAATCCATCGTTTTGCTTTTTTTGCATGCGATTTGCCGATACCCTTGCGTGCGAAGCTTGCGCTTCGCTCGAAAGTATACGCTCGCACAGCAACCCGAAATCACGTTTGTGCTCCCTAAACACGACGTAGGAAAAGTAGGTTTGATGCTGCAACATGACCTTCGATTCGGGGCGTGGCTTACAGGCATGTACCGCTTTTCATGGCGGAAGCGTTATCTCCAGCGCACCGACTTTTCTCCAGTGGCCATGATGCGCGACGAAAGGCAATAATGGCCGAGCGGTAACAACCTTCACATGCCACCACATTGCCACCACACAACCGTGCACACGGCCGCCAGCATTAGTTCAGCATACAATCACGGTGTGGTAACTAACCCCCCCCCCCCCCCGCCGCGCACCTTCTCCCCTCCCCTCCCCTCCCCTTTCCGCACCTCCTCCCCTCTCCTCCCCTCCCCTTTCCGCACCTCCTCGCCTCTCCTCCCCTCCCCTCCCCTTTCCGCACCTCCTCGCCTCTCCTCCCCTCCCCTCCCCTTTCCGCACCTCCTCGCCTCTCCTCCCCTCCCTCCCCCTCCCCTTCCCCCCCCCCTGCCTCCGGGATGCGGCGTTCATAGTTGTATGCGCGCGCGAAAGAGCGAGAGAAGGCCAGAGCCCACGCTACGGCTGTGTTAATGGCGGCGGGTACAGGCAGCGAACACGGCGGGGGAGACGATGACGCGGCAACGGGGAAGGCATTGGTTGCAGGCGGTGGCGGGGGGGGCGGCGGCGGCGGGGGGGGGGGGGCTGCCGTGGCGACTGTATTGGGACACGGGCCTCAGACACCGATGCGGCAGGTGTGTGCAGAAAAAAAACGCGCGTACTCAACACAATATCAATACATATATATATATATATTAAAACATAATATTTGCACATTGCTATGCATCTCTTTTCAGGCCGCTGGTATTTTCTAGCGCTGTCAGCTGCGGGGCACTCAAGTTTGACCCCCCGCTCGGGCTCTTTTGGTGGGATCGTTTTCCGCCGAGTCAGAGCCGACCAGGTCCCCTGGAAACCCCTTACTGCTTTTTGCTTTTGTTTTTTGTTTTGCGCTCTACAGCTGTTGTGTACGCACCAGTATCTGCTACGAGTACCACACCAGATCTCAAACCCGTGACTTGATGCAGTCTTGGTTTCTCAGCAGCCACGGTTCAAGATGTTCCCTTTTAGTAACAGCCATGAATGGTGTTTCTGAGGCGTGTTCCACGATAGAGGTTCACCCTAACATCTTCTGAGGCTCCTATGTCCCCCCTTAAGATAAAACACGGAATTCAACGGGGGCCTACATATGACTGCGACTGGTGCCTCACGCATCTCGTACTTGTACGTACGCATTATGCCCAACAGTGTCAAGCGCAAGATGCGTGCTCATCCATCAACTAACTGGCGCCTGCCCGGCAAGGACGCCGTGGCGGCTCAGAAAGTTTTTTTTTCTCCCAAATGTGATACCTCTGACGTAGAACGCCTCCTCTGCTGGTGTGTGAGTGTGAGTGTGTGCGTGTGTTCGTGTAGGAACCAGGAACATATACGTACTCCGTACGAGTAGCGCGGTGCGATTTCAGCTTCCTTTTTTTTTCAGCTGACTGTGCCGTCTGTCCGCTGCTGTGTACCTGGTACGTCACAATATTACCCCTTATCCTCCAAGCTATTTATACGTCGTGGCAGCCATGGTACAGCAGCAACAGTAGCAGTAGCAGCAGCAGCGGCGACAGTAGCAGCACTTCAAGGTACTCCCTTCGTGACGGCCACGTCTGTTGGTGGTGTGTGTCTGTCGTCCAGAATACAAATCAGGGCGACTCCAGCCCAGACTTCCTCTAAACTTCGAAAGCACCCCCGCGTAGCGCACAAGATAGCCCAACACCAGCGGCACAACAGAGCATCGAACCTCACACAGGCTAATTTGTTCATATCACGTACAGCGATGCCTTTGGGGCTCCTTTCCAACTTGCGACACCCCCCGGGGTTTCAAGTCAACAACAGCCTTTTACATATGCTTCTAGGTACACACGGTTCCAAGTATTTACATAGGGCGTGGGGGAAAATTGATCAGGTTTCTGCCTGCGATAAACACCTTTGTACACAAATTGCAAGCGAACTATATGTCTATATATACCTCGAGTGTATGTGCAGGGCTTTGGGAGAGGTGAGGCAGGTTGCTCGCGACGATGGCCACCTCTATGCGCTCTACATGCGCAAAATTATCAACGCAATGTCAATATATAGGTACTAAGGCGTGGGGAAACTTGACCAGGTTTTGCTCGCTCGCGATGATGTCCACTTTTTTGTGCGAAAGTTTAGCTCGTTGTTGCCACGCACGCATCGGGTTCCGCTTCGCTAGACATCGGTCAGCTCTCCCGGCAGAGAGGGGCGTGCTCGAAGACGTAATGGGGACTGCGCTTTCTCGTGCTTTCAAAAGGTTTGCGATAAAGAACGAGCGAAATTGCGCTAGGAACCCCCCCCCACCCCCCCTCCATGCCCCCCCCGAAAGCCCGACGTGCTCCGTCCCGGCACTGTAGGGATGCGAGGGTTTATGGTCATACGACTACGGCCATGCACGATATAAGAACCCCCCCCCCCCCCTCGTCCGCCCGCCCCCCACCCTCCGCATCTCCCCCACGCTTCCCCATCCCCCACCCTCCCCACCCTCCCCTCTACCCCCGTGACATGCCCCACCCCTCTTTTCCGCGTGTAAAAACTTGGAAAAAAAAGGAGGTGATCCATGTCAATCCGCCGAAGCTGGAAGACTTTTCTTCCTCGGAGGACAGCGGAAGCGACGACGACGACGCACGGCCGCTGACGAGGGACGAGCTTAAGGGCCGCACCCTCAATAAAATTCAGCGCAAGAACGCTAGAGAAGGAGGCGGGAGAGGAAAGGGGAGAGGGGCCAGGGCAAAGTGAAAAACAAGAACAAAAAAAAAAAAAGCGGTTGCGTAAAACTATGATACGCACGTGTTAACTTTTAGGTTCTTGTTTAAATTACTTTTTTCAGAGTCAGAGATGATGAGCGTTTTTTTTAGTGTGTTTGCCTTTGTCTTGGTCGGTTATATTTACATCCGGAAGCCGCCGCTTCACCTCAACAAAATACAGCGTAAGAACGCCCCCTCAACATGATACAGCGAAAGAACGCCAGGGATGGAGGCGGTACGGGGGAGGAGAAAGGAGAGAGGAGCTAGATAGAGCAAAAGTGAAAACATATCGAAACGTTAAAACTGTTATTATCGTGTACCAACGCAGCGCTTATGATGTATCATAGGTACAAGTACATGATACATACCTGGTATGCGCTTTGAAATATATACATATATGTTGTGTCTTGCGTTTTTTTTTGTTAATGTTCTCCGACGCTGCGGCTCACCGTTAACAAGGTACATCGCAAAAACGTCGGAGTGGGGAGGGGGAAGGAGGGGAATAGGGACAGGAGCCACGGCGAATTGAAAAAACAGGAATATTTGTTGTTGTAGTTTCGGATCAAAAACTCCTCGTTCAATCATGGTCGTGTTCGTCATCCAACCATGGTGAGCGTTCAACCATATACATATGTGGCCCAACTATGGTGGTCGTTTAACCATGGAGGTGGTCGTTCAGCAATGGTGGTGGTACGTCCAACCATGCATGGTAGGTAGTGGTCGTCCAACGGGCATGTTCTTTCTCCGCGCCTTTCGCTGTCAACTACAGCAGGGGCATCGCTCCGTTCGCTCGCGGACGGGCGGCACGTATACGGTCGGTCTCACCGTAAACACACACGCGCACCGTCTCGCGCGCTTCTGGGAGCCGGTGCTCTCGTTTGTCCCTTGATCTTGGTACTCCATTCATTCAGCGGTGCTGCGCCGTCCTCCTCCTTCTGCTTGTAGTGAAGCTACTGTGCATACCTCCCGAGACGACAACAAAGAGGCCCGCCACAGTCAGTTAGAAGAGCACTCGCCGGGCTTCGGGACACTCTCGGCCAACAACTACTAAATATAACAACTTGGCAACAGCAAGTAACCACGAAGTAACCACGATTGTTGCCGCCCGACAAAAACAACATTCAACACAACAACAGCAAGCAGCGGCGCCAGCAGCAGCAGCAGCAGCAGGCCGGCCCATCAATCGGATACCTCGATCGACTCGAAAAAAAAAAAGCTTCTCTCTCGCTCTCGCTCTCCCTCCCTCCATGAATAAAAAAGAGGCGATAGCATCGCCACATCCTGTGTGCCTCTCTTCCTTTTCCCTTTTCAAATCAATCCCGAGTCAACAAAAACGAGCAAACGTAATGGTGGCCACCGCAGACACCAACGTCCACCCTGTCTTTGCCCCCCCCCCCCTTTCGTCACCACAACAGCCTATCACCCACCATGTATACCACCCCTAAACAAACGAACACCCAAGCCACGGCCACTATCCAACAAGGAGAATAAAAGACAGGAGCGAGCGTATACCAGTTCCGGCCTTTTGCTATACACAACGTTGAGCAAGCGGGCGATCGCGCGAGAAATCGATACCGTTTGTGCGGGTGTGGCTCCCTTCCCCCCCCCCCGATGAAAAAAAAAACAAAAAAAAAAACAACATCCGCATTAACAACCTTCGTACCCACTCTACATGTCCCCCCCAAGATGCCGATAAACCGTCCTAATCCCAACGTCTACCGAAACCCGTCCGATCTCATGACTCCGTAAAACTCGGACTAGTAGAACGCAACTTTCCTTTGTCTCCACCCCAGATCGGACGTATAATTCACTTCCAAGAGACAATCCACCCATTCACCCATCCATCCGCACGAGAGGGGGAGTTCCTACACATTTCGCAAGCGTTTTGTATCAGCAACAGCAACAGCAGTAGCAGCGCATGGTCGGTGCCGCTGGCACGAGTGTGTCGTCAATCTCTCCCTCCCAGTGCAGCCCAGCCTATGGGCTAGTCCAAGAAATCCGCCTACAGCAGTGATGCCGGCTGCCCTATACAACATGTATTGCCGGTGAAGTCGCTTGGCACAGATAATATAGGACTTTACCAGTGTGGAAGTGTACGGAGTGTATACGGTACTGCCGGTTGCCGCTATATAGTGCCGGCATTGTTGGCATGGCGCATGCATACCGGCACTAAACAAGGACCACTGCTTCACCGCGAAACGAAACCCCACACTAATTTCAAGTGGCTTGTAACTTAAAACGAGGGTGCAGTTCAGGAGGGGCTACTGTAAGGTTAAGCTCCATCCAAAACTACACATCTACGGTTTTGGGTGCCAACTTCTCGGGACGTACCACGTAGTCTCGAGACGATTTCATCAGCGGTAACAGGGCTCGCACGTTACGGACAGATAGATGATCCACAGATAGATCATCTACATATCCTAACCTGCCGTCATATGCTGTGCAGGATCTGTGCTGTATATATCCAACCCACGCAGAAGTATGTTGCTACTGTGTAGATGGTGCAGATAGTACGACTGCCACTCGGCAACATGAGCTAGATCATACAGATCGTACAGATCATACAGATCAGGAATCTATATATATATATATATATATATATATATATATATATATATATATATCTGCCCTCAGCGATCTAAAGCATCCAGGGGGGGTAGATGAACTGTCCGACGCATGAAAGGGCTAACAAAATTGGTACCAGGTATAAAATACCAGGTGGAAGAAAAAAAAAAACTCCCCCGTACGCTCGACGAACAGGAGCCGACGCACAGAGGGCAATCGCAGTCCAGGACCGCACGTAGGTAGCTTCTCGGCCTACCCTCCCCCCCTCCCCCCCCGACCCCTACCCCCCTCCCGCATCCTACCCTCTCAACAGAACACCAGGTTCCCGACAAAACCGATACGGTCGCTGCACAAAAAAAAAAAACGCGCCCCCAAGGAGCTCGCACACCCCCAGGTCTAAAACGGGGGGGTATGGTAATCAGAAGCCTCAATGGGCCCTAAAACTACGTATCCCCCCATGTTTATAACCACACTAAGGTGCTTCATACTATGTTCCCCTGCAACAGCCGCCTTAAGAACTCACACTCACATTCCAAGAGCTATCTCTCGAAGAGCTTGGCGCTTCGTTAAGACGATCACACCCAACCATTCTCGCTTCTGTTTTTTTTTCTACCACGCCGTCCTCGACACTCGCCGTGTCCCACGGCGGTGAGCTTCGAAATTCTCGTCAACAAAGATGTTTGAGTCTCCCCAGCCCCCCCCCCCCTCCCGCCTCGACACCTCTCCCACCGGCCTGAACATTCTTGTCCCCTCCTCTCAAACCTCTCCCGCCTCGCCCCCCGCCCCCTCCCCCGCCCCCCAACTTTTACATGCCGACACGCGACCCGTTTCCTACCCACCCACCCCGTTCCCCGCCTCGGTCTCGAAAAGGATGCGTGGTCAATGGTCAAAATGACTAAGGCAAGCAACAAATGAGTATCCCCCCTACACCCCCCCCCCCCCGTCCACGCTTTGGCGCCGCGACCGGGCACGCCGGGCGCACATGCATGCGCGTTCGTAAAATAGAGCTTCCAGAGGAACGGACCTCCGGGAGCGGACCTCCGGGAGCGTACCAGAGGCACTCACAGCCGAGCCCGTCTCATGAGCGGTGTTGCGCCAAAAGACCAAAACGTTTTTCAGCACAGCGGCCGCGCCTTCCGGTACGCACACACGAGCGCATCCCCCCCACCCCCGCCGCTCCGTCCCGGCATTGTATATAGGGATGGGAGGGTCTGTGGTCATGCGGCTACAGTCACGCACGACATGGGTACACACCCCCACACCCCCACACCCTTCCGCCGGCACTACCGCCTCCGTAAAAAAAACTAAGAACGGGACGCTTCTGCGACTCCCCCTATTTTCGCGAAATACGACAGATGATGTAAAACTAAAAGCCGGGAAAAAAACGAAGGAAGCGTTTTTCAACCACGCGAAAGCTTGAAGTCCCCCCCGCGCCGAAAGAAAAGGAGTTCCATCAACTCTGCCGCGTCAGCCCTTTGCGCCGTAGCCCGTGCGTGCTGCGCCGACCACCACCACCACCACCAACCCGACTGCTGCAGCGGTGGTGGACCGAAGCGGTAGTCTGTCGGCCAAAACCTCGCGCGCCGCATGATGTGCTATTTTTATTTTGTGACCTTGACCTGACCAGCGTACCGCAACACCCTGAAGAGCCTCAACCACCGCCTCCTGCGACAAGCCGTACTGCATGCCGATAGTGCCGGCGTCCGCGTCTCATGCCAACCTATCACGGTTACAACGACTGGGCGCGGCCGCGCCGGCCATGACGATTGTCTCTTTTTTGCTCACCCTCTCGTCTTGCCCCGTCGTTTCTCTTTGTCTTGTTACCTCTCTTGTCGTATCGTCGTTCTCTCGTTACTCTCATCTCATTCTCCCCCTCTCTCTCCCTTTTTCTCTCTCTCTCTCCTCTTGTGTATCCCCGTCCGTCTCACTCAAACCACCAGTAAACCACGCCCAGCCCGAAAACAGATATCTACTGAGCCGCCATACGGTGTAAAAACAAAATGCCCCCTTTTTACCCCCTACCCCCCACCCCCCCCCGGCATTTGAAACAACGGCGGGGGTGGGTGGGGTGGGGTGGAATTAACTCCCTACGTTACATCGCCTTCCAACACCCCTACTTCGTAAAGAGAAACAAAAACTAACATCAGCACTGCGCCGCACCGGGCCGCCGCGCATCACCACGCCTTGTGACAACACCGCCGCTAGCCTGTGGCGTGGCGTGTGTCATGCGGGGGCGGCCGCCGCAGTCCCCGCCGCGGCCGCGAGGGCCGCGATTTCGACGTTTTGTATGAAATCTATGGCGTTTTTCGTCGACACCCGGTCGGCGATCATTACCGGAACTCCGTTGGAGACGATGTGGTTTACCTGGCGCAAAAGCAAGAGGGGAAACACACACAACATGTGACCGAGCGAACCTTTAGTGATGGAGCAACAGGCAAGAAGCAAGGACGAGCAAGCAACCACACGCAGGCAAGTTGTACGGAAGCGTAAGCAACCGCACGCCTGTGTACCGTGAAAAATATCGCAGATAACACACCCCGTAAAAAAAAAAAGAAGGGTTTCTCCGCCACAAAAGGGGGGACGACCAGAATGATGGTTCTGGGAACGTCTCGCAGTAGAACTCACCACTTGTTCGAGATTTGGTCTGATTGGCTTAGGGTCAGGGTTAGGATTGGTCTGATTGCCTCAGGGTCCGGGTTAGGGTTGCTCTGGTTGGCTCAAGGGTTAAGGGTTGAGGTTAGGCACTATTCGCCTCGTACACAGTGCGTGCCAACCATTTTCTCCAACAAAATGTGGTAGGCGACCCTCATATCTCGTGCAGACCTTCGCTCGGCGTATTCAGTACGCCCTTCCCGTTGCCTAGAAACCAGCTATTCAAAATCGTCCTCGGGGTGTGTGTTATCTTATCACCCTAAAACGGGGGACCATAGTGAATAGGACCATATGTTGTTAGTGAAAATAGGCGAATATATAGTTTTTTGTTAGTACCGTAGATCCCATTTACTATGGTCCCCCGTAAGAGTATGATAAAATAGGCAGGCGTAAAAAAGCATGGCTGCGGCACAGGCCGCTCACCACAATCTGGTGTCAGGTGTATACTTGTTTACATATACTGTATATATATATATATATATATATATATTTCCTAGTGTTTCCTGCATTTTTTTCTCTGCCCGAAAAGTCCCATCACTATAACTGTCGTCGGAAAATTTCGTCGTTTCTCGGTCCTCACCGTCGTCATCTCGGTTCGAGTCGGGTCCCCCTCAGCTGGCCGGAGAATGGTAACGCCGAGAAGGATTTCGCTCCTCACGTGTCCCTCCAGCAGCGGTGCCTGCCCGCGAGGAGAAGGGGGAGGAGGAGGAGGAGGAGGATGAAGGGGAGTGGCGAACACAAAAACGACAACGAGGGCAAATGTTGTGCCATACACCAGTTTTGAAATGGGCGACGGCGATGATGCTGATTGATGCATACACGACGGCAGCGAGGGCGACAGCAGCGATCTTACAACAACATCAACGTCAGCAGCGGAAACCACCACCACCACCACCACCACCAGCAACGATGACAAGGAACGAAACCATCACAGCAGCAGCACCACCACCATCACCACCGACTCAACACCCATCAGCAACACCAATATCATCAAAAACACCATCAGCACCAAGACGAAACCACCACCACCACCACCACCACCACCACCACCACCGCCGCCGCCGCCGCCTCCGCCGAAATACAACAGCCGTACAGTCGCAACGCACAGCACCGCGCTCGGTGTCTTCGCGCGTCCGCGTCCTGCCTACGTACGCACCTCGGGGTGTTCCGTCGCGCGGGTGATGAGCATAAACGCGCCGTCGTCGAGAGCTTGCATGTGCATCAGGGTGCAGAAGTCGTGCAGCTTCTTCGTGAGGGGCGGCTGGGCCTTGTTCCACACGATTTTCGTGTGCGGCCCGAGGTGCTCGATGTCGGTCCTCCCCACGCTGTATCTGTTGCGCCGACGCCGGATCGAAACATGGGGGTAAGCAGGACGACGGGCGCACAACCACGCGCAACAGAAGACAACACACAACATATACTGACAGTACCTGGTACTAAGTATACAAGTTGGGCGCCCTCCCTACCAAGGTTATAGCCTCCTAAGACATGCCAACGAGACGTTCGAAACAAAAAAATCGCGTGCCTATCCCCGCGCGCGCGCCCGACATTTCTAATGCAGATACAAAGCCCGGCGTGCCGAGAAGCGGCGGGGCTATATATATTTGCTCGTAGGCAGGGGGCGGGGCCGACCGACACGGAACAAACAAAATACCGAGCAGGTACCGAACGAAGTGCGGAACAACGTACCGAGTAAAGTGCCGACGAAGTACCGACGGAATACAGAGCGAAATATAAAACGAACCATCGAACGCTTGGCCGAACGATGCACCGAACGACGTAGTGAACAAAGCACCGACGGAATACCGAAGGAACTACCAAACAAAGCACCGATGGATTACCGAACGAATGAGGAGTACCGAACGAAGTACCGAACGAAGTACCAAACGAAGTGCCGAACGAAGTACCGAACGATATACCAAATTGATTACCAAAACGGACCTATTGTATTCCGACACGCGGGTGGAGTCGACGATCATCCTCATCACTTCCTCAGCGGAGCCGTCGATGATCCCGCGCGCCTTGACGCAGGGGTATTTGTAGCCGTACTCGTCCTTCAGCCCGGGCAACAAGCGAGTACCCACAAGCAACAACAGCGAGCAAGCATCACGAAACCAAAAGTCGGGTCAACATGCTCACGCGGCCGTGGTAAGAGCAGCAGCCGGTTCTTCTGCTGCTCCAATTGGAGCGACGGGTCAAACTGACACACGGCACGTATTTTAAAACGCGAAAGTGTGGCCAGCTCGAGTTTTACTTGTACCAATCCGCCAGAAGATGAAAAAGAAGCAAATTGTTAAATAAGCGGTCACCAAGGAGCGATATAAGAGAAAAACAAAACAGACGAAAAAACAATCGGTCACAAACACCGGGCGAAGGACGAAGCGGCGAAGAATACGCCGGAACGATTGGTCAGAAACGACAAAATAAGAACGACAAAGAATACAAGGCGAGCGACAACCAAGAGACGACAAAAATTCGAGCAGCAGGTGATAACGCGATAAGGAATTCACGACAAAACACTACCACCACCATTACTGCTACTCCTTTTCCTACGTACTCCTTCCCACTCCCACTACTCCCACTCCTACTGCTACTGCTGCCGCTGCTACTGCTGATATACCTACTCCCTTTCCTGCTACTACTACATCTACTACTACTACTACTACTACTGCTACTGCTACTACTACTACTACTACTACTACTATTTAATACTACTGTTTAATACTACTATTTACTACTACTACTACTACTACTACTACTGCTACTACTACTACTACTACTACTACTACCACTACTACTACTACTACTACTACTACTACTACTACAACCAGTACTGCAATAGCATAGCCCTTTCACTTTCGCTAAACAACCCCACCATACCACCATGTGCTGCCCAAAGCTGGACTTGTTCACTACCGGCGCCGGCGCATAGCGACCAATGCCCGACCCCTCAGCTCCGCCCAATGGGAATGATCGTATCACGAACTCTCCATCATATGAACGATGGCAAGGCACCCACGAGGCAGTTACACAGCATATCCATTGCTTTCTCTGGAAGTGTCCATACCGGAACAAACATCAGTTAACTCGACGCTATCATCCATACACAAGAAATTCCGCCTCTCAAGCGGTTCTTAGCAAGATGCACGCCACCCTTCATGCGACTCGCCCCGACCCCCGACACCTCACGGCGCTTCGCGCTTGGTGCAAGCAATGACTGCGTGGTCGGTGAAAGCCCGAAGTGTTTCGTCCCGGCATTGTGGGGATGCGAGGTTCTACGGTCTTACGACTACGGCCATGCATGACACGAGTAACCCCCGCCCCTGGAAAAAAACGAAATGAGCGCCCGAATGTTGGAGGGGTCTCTATAAAAAGTAGAAATTGTGTCCCATCTAGAGAAAGGATGCGTAGTAAATGCTTAAAGGACTCAGGCAAGCAACAAAGCGAGACGCCCCCCCTCCCCGGCCAGGCGAATACGGCTAGGCCTGATGACGAGTACCCCCCCCCCCCCCCCTCCTAGAAGATAGATGGTGGCCAAAGGCGGCCAAACAGGAAGGGGATGAGACTAGCGAAAAGTTTATATGTAATATATGAAACAACGTAATGAGCGCCCAATTGTTGGACGTGTAGTAGGAACGGTGCTCCGTCTCGAAAGAGGTGCGTGGTCAATGGTCAAATGACAAAGGCAAACAACAAATGGGTACGCCCCACCCCCTCCCCTTGACGCGGCCCTTCGTACCCCTACCCCTACCTTGGGGAAGTACTTCTTCCACACCGTGACACCGTTGCGTACGGTAACCTCCTCCCACCCCGGCGTACCCAACGCTCGCTCCGCGCTCTCCTGCTCATCAGCAAACACAACCGAAAACGAAACGAAAGGAATTGAAGCGCAAAATTAATCGAAGCGAATGGACACGAAGCGAAGCGAAGCGAAACGGAACGAAACGCAAAACGAAACAAGTCGAAAAAAAAACGCAAGTTACCTCTACCACCACCACAGGCACCACCACTACTACCACCACCACTAACATCCACCGCACCCTCACCACTACCACCCCAACACCACCACTACCGCCGCCACACCACCACCACCAACACCACCACCAACACCACCATTATCACCTTCCCCCCCTCCAGCCACCACCACCAACACACAAACACCCTCCCCCCCCCCACCTCCCCTCTACCCCTCCAACCAACACTACCACCAGAAATCGAGAAACTGCGTACCTGCGCCAACTGCAGCTCGGCAAGGTACCGCACCGTGCTGTCCGACTCGGCGGCTTCCTCTGCATCCTCCCCCCCCCTGTTAACGATTGACGAAAACATGTCTCCAGCTCGTCGAGGGAAGTCCTGCGTAACCGAAACAGGCGTTTTTCCAAGAAGAAATGCGCAGGCAGTAGCCGACAGGGGATACGTGGGCGGGGGTTGGAGTTGGTATAAAGATGGGCGTAGGGGGTTGGGTGGTGGGATAGGGGAATGGTGGGGATGGGGGTGAGGATGTGGGTGGCGTTAATGGCAAGGGTGAGGGTGGGTGTGGGTGAGGTTGTGCGGGGGCGGTGATAATTTAGCATCTAACCCTGAGATTGACGAGGAAAATACTGGGCAGCAAGAGGCGGGGAGGGGGGGGAGTACAGCGATGAGGCGTGTGCCCAAGCGAGGGGAGGGCGATTGTACCGTAGTGTAAAGCGTAAAGCCCCGCTACCGACAGCGCTCAACCCCTTTAGAACTCTATTCCCGTTTTGGGGACAAACCATCCTAATTCCAAGTAGTTTTCCCCCAATAGTCCCCAAAAAGAGACTGCAGTCCTAAAAGGGTTCCAAGTAGTTTTCCCCCAATAGTCCCCAAAAGAGACTGCAGTCCTAAAAGGGTTAACGCCTTCAAGCAAAAACGTAGTTATACTTCGTTCCGGTGACCGCGACTACCGTATCCACGCGCTCTTCGAACGCCTCTTTCTTTCCCCCCCCCCGGCCCCCGCCCCTTCACGCACATACACCTGCAAATACCATACGCGCAAAAAAGCCCCCTGGCCTATAGTATAGTATGCGTATCCCTCACGAGGACGCATACCCCCTGTACAAAGTACGCGGTATTGAAGTATAGTAAGTACGATCACACACAGTTTGAACGCATGAGTTTCGACGAAACTCTCGATCTCAGAGCCGACATGTCTCATTAAACCAAGATACAGCAGTAGTATGCTTTATTTACCATGGCTGTCTCTAGGAAGTCGTGCAGAAGGAAGTTCGTACGTAATCCGAAAACTTATGCGAAATTCGGAGAATCGTGTATCAACTGTTTACGAATCTCGGTCGTTGGACGTTAAATCGTAAAATCGGCCTCAGGCAAGTCGAAAGTGGTCCCAATCTTTCGGCACCCTCAAAATAAAAAACATCGTGTATTGAAAACCCGCAAAAAACAAACAACATCGCATCATGAAAAGCCGCATTAGCTCGAAATGACAACAGCAACAAATAACGTAGACCTACTTGAAAAGGCTGCGCCATGTTGTTCAGCGCTTCCCCGAGTCCATCGGTAGCATAAACCAGTCTGCTCCTCAGCTCGTCCAGGGCTCCATCCCGCCGAAACGCCCTTCTTCCACGACTTCTGTTGTTGCCCTTCCTACGCCGACCCTCCCCTCGTCTCCGCGCATCGGCCAGCACATCGCCCACTACAGACTTTTGCGCCAGCGCGGTGATCTCGCCAAGCCTGGGGGGTGGGGGTGGGGGGGTGCGGAGTACTCATGTCATGCCTGGTCGTAGTCGTATGACCATACGTAGACCCTCGCATCCGTACAATGCCGGGAACGGTGGAGGGGGTTTTGGTGGATGCTCTCGCCAAGCTTGGGGGGGGCGTGGGGTTGGGAGGGGATCGGGGCAGGGGGGGTATGCAAGGTGATCTTGCCAAGTCTGGGGGGTGAGGGGGGTAGGGAGGGAGCGGATATGGTTCTCGCCAAGCTTCGGGGGCGGGGGTAGGGGGGGGGGCGCTGTGAGACCCCCTTCGTGATGCCCGCAGACTCGTACCACGTAAGCCGTCCAGCAACTCACACACGTGGCGACAGCAGTCACAGGTATCCTGCTGCGCGAATTCCTAGCGACAGTTTTCTTATTTTCACAGCACTCGTTTCAGAACAGCATCGCCCCTCTCACAAGAAACCTGAAACCGGGCTCAGGCTGACTGTCTTGCTCCGGGCGCGCGCGAAAGCACACTTTCTTCATGAGGGCCTTTTCTTATTTTTGGTCCCCCCAGACGACGTTTTCCCTACAGCAGTGTGTACCCGTATTAATAGTACTATTTTAGATAACCGGGTAAAGCGATATGAAAGGGAGGCGCCTTGAGCCCAGGTCATCCACAGGAAGGGGTAAAAACTTTCTCGACCTAATAGGGCAAACTGCACTTATGTACCAGGTACCAGATAGTTGCGTTTTCGGGAAACACCACTCAAATTTTAAGTAGTTTGTCCCCAAAACGGGACTGCTGTAGTCCTCGTAACAGTTCTTTTTATCATTATTATCCTCCGGCGGGTTGGTAAAAATGAACCACTTCCACGTTACGTTTTCCGCAAAACAGAGGGTTAAAGCTTACCTGGTAGTAGGCACGAACTCGAGTAGTAGGTAGGCTGAAAGCTTTCTTATTTTTTCCCCGTTTTTGAAGCTTTGCTTCCTTGTTTTCTTAGGAGCGGGGGGCGGCCGGCCGGCCGGTGCTCTGCTGTCTTTCTGTACTTTTCACTCTTCACGTTTTCACTTTTTCAACGAATGAATATTGACCAGCGACATGTTCTCGCATTTTGTACACATGTTGCCAATTCTTATGCAGTCGGGTCCTGTTAAACTATTATCATACCGGGTATACGTGGATCGAAAAAATCGGTTTCTGATCGGATACCTGGTACACCGTATCATATCATGTTCGCACCAAGTTCGTACCAGGTATGTAATAGAACGGGCGGAGGTGCGCAATGGGTCGTTGAGGCTCTAGGCCTGGCGAACATGTGCTTGGCAATGCGCATTCGATGCACACTCTATTTACTACGGGGGACCACAGTAAATAGGACCCGCGGTCAACACAAAAACCAACCGGTATACCTCGTATATCTACCTACTTTTTCTAACAAATATTTGGTCCTATTTACTATTACGGAGGACCATACGTAGTAAATAGGACCAAATATTGTTAGTAAAAACAAGTAAATATATAGGTTTTTGTCTATACCGTAGGTCCTACCAGGTATTTACTATGGTCCCCCGTAATATCTGGTCCCGCGAAATAGGACTCGTACGGGCATGATATCATTTTACTTTTACAAAAAAGCAGGTTGCAAAGATGAGTTTCGAGGAAATTTCGAATTTTCGATCTCGAGTTGCACGTACGTGTTGCTATTTTTTTATATATTTCAAATCGTACATAAATGAACGAGTCAAGCGGGAAGCGAGCGGGGTGTGCCTCGACCGAGGGTTCGCCCAAGAAGCCTCCTCGCCTCAAGAGGGAGGGGTGGGCGGGACGGAACATGTCGATATTGAAGAGAAAGGAAATAATTCAAAAACCAATGTACGTGGCGAGCCTGCTGTTGTCTACTCGTTGCTCGTGCCCGTACGAACAGAAAAGGCAACAGAAAAAATGGGCTTGTCATCATGCTGCCATGCCTATATACTCTGTCTCCTGTCTTGCTTCTGCGTACACTGGTGTACATTGGTCTACGTCGAAGAACAGAAAAACGGAGAAACAGCCAAACCGTCAAAGGTCGGAAGACCACACCCGCCCCGCACCGCCGTGAACCCGGCTGAGGCGTACGGGCAGTGCAACTACGAACTACCACTGCTGTTGCTGCTACTGGCTCTGCTGCTGGTTCGGCTGGGCTTGGCAATACGGAAGCTACGCCTGTGCTCACCGTTCTTCTACGCTCTCTTCTGGCAGCGTCGGTGTCACAAGGACCAGGTCGTCTTCTACGACACCAGAGCCGGACGAAGCACCACCCGTCGCTTGCCAAAGATGAAGGTCGGGATACGCTGCCGGTGCGAGGAGGAGGGCTGCGGGTACCGCAATGAGCTGGCCGATCAAACTGAGCAGCACTCGAAACTGCATGGTTTCTGGCGCCTGTCGGCCTAGGTCTGCGACAGGCAATGAGTGCTGTCGTCGTCGTTTCTGTCTCGAATCTCGAATGTCTCCGCCAAAAAAACAAAAAACGACCAAAAAAACAAAAAATTACACGAGTGCAGCGTCAGAACCGACCCCATCAGCATAATGCCACCAAAATACAGTGGAAACCCTAGTTTGAATTTGCCCAAAGATCAAGGGAATGGCCCTACGAGTAGGCAGCCCATTGAACCACGCCCACCGCGACGCGCGACCCCGACTCACTTGCCAGCTTGCCCGTTACCATTATGGCCGAGGGTTCGACATCGCGTAAAAGAGTTCGAGAGCTTAGATGTGAAGGAAGCGTAGGAGGTATCAGCAGCAGCCGCCACGGCAGCAGCAGCAGCAGCAGCAGTAGCTACAGCATTTGCGCGACGACGCAACAAGAACAAATCCCGGCAGCAACGTTGGTAGCGGCAGCAGCAGCAGCAGCAGCAGCAACGAGAAATCCCGCAGGCAACAATTCTAATAGCAGCAGTACTTTCCTGCGAAAGGGGATGGTGATCCTCAAGGGGTTCGTGTCGGAGCAAGAGCAGAGGGGATTGGTGGTGAGATATGGTAGACCTGGTGCGAGTGCTCGCTGTGCTCCGTGCTCGACGACGTACTTCGTATAGAATCTGCCGCGGGTGGTGTACCATTGTTGTACTGCTGCTGCTGCTGCTACATGCGTAGCACCCACGACTGCAGCATTGCTGTTGGTGCTTCTTGACGATATCACCAGAGTATATACTGCTGTAGTCGCTCGCGTTGCAGCATTGAGCGCAGGGGGCTCTGCTATCGTAAGTTGCAACCAAGCACGGGAGCACAAGTGATCTTGGATCTTTGGGTTCGAAGCAAGTCACGAAAGGCTGATGTGTTTGGTTCAGACATTGATTGTATGATGAGCTCTCGCACGCACGCATATTAGTACCTGGTACGTAGACGCTTTCGGCAGAGCCTCGAGCTTCACAGAGTCACAGAGTACAGCAGTAGCAGTACAGCAGTAGTACTGCTGTTGCTGCTGCATGTTGAGCGTCACGTATATTGCTCGTGTAGGGTAGTGCACACGACTTCGTTCCGAGCGAACGAATGCCAAGGGATATATAACCACAGAGGGAACCGTAGCACAACTAAGAAAAATGGGACACCTCGGAACAGACAAGGTGTGAGCCCTCCTCTTCTCGCGACAGAAGCAGGCGCTCTCCTTTGGCTGCAACGAGGCATGGATGTGGGTGGGTGACGCTGAGTGAACCCCCCCCCTCCTGCTCGTCTGACCCCACCACGCCTCCCCCTACTCCCCCCGGGTCGATGAAAACCCGACGTGCTCCGTCCCATTGCCGACCCCCCACCAAAATGTCGGAGGTGTCTCCACTTCTCCGTAGGGGTAGTAAGAACGGTGCTCCATCTCGAAGGGGTGCATGCGTGGTCAACGTAAAATGGCCAAGGTAAGCAACAAATGAGAACCCGACGTGGTCCGTCTCGGCATTGTAGGGATGCGAGGGTCTATGGTCATACGACTTCGGCCATGCATGATGTCGAGTACACCCCCCCCCCCCCCGGCCCCCCCGCCCCCTTCCCGGGCAACGTTAACGTTTCGACAGGCCCACGTCGGTCGGCTGGGCGAAAAAACGGACGGCGGGTTCTACTCGTGCACCAATGAGAAGACGAAGCGCATGAAAATGGTGAGAAATTTCCCGGTCAGAGCTCAGAGAGCCCCCTACGCGAGGCTTGAGAAAAACATGTAGGATAGATGCCAGAAAACGAAAAAAATAGAACTTGGCCGTCGTGTGGTTCCAGTATTGTGAAACGGGCCCTTGAGAAGGATGGCGAAAATAAAAAAGAAACGATTACGACGAGTGATTTGTCCCCCAAAACGGGTATGCGGTTTGCCCTAAAAGGGTTCCCCCTTTCGAGACCGCAGTCCCGTTTTGGGGGCAAAATCCTCGGGATTTGAGTAGTTTGTCCCCAAAACGGGACTGCGGTTCTAAAGGGGTTAAATACCACTCAGCTGTTCATGCTTGAGTTCGTACGTACGTAATCGTTTTGATCCTCTTTTTTCGTTTTGTTTGTTTGTTTTTTGCATTATTGCAGATGAACCTGGGCCTTAGGACCGATGGAAGAAAGCACGTGCTGGATATCCCACAGGCATGGACAGAGCTTGCCACGAGGGTGAGTTTGGGAGGGGATGGGTGGGCAATGCAAGGGAATGCGCTAGGCATGGCAACCACCTTGAGAAACAGCGCCCACGAACTCTATTGTTCCTCATTAATGTTGGCATCCCCGTATCCCTCTATTTTTGTATGGAGGCATTTCTTGTTGTTTCTCTCGATAGATGAACCAACGCGCTCACACCTCCGCTGCGTTTCGGGAGGAAACTACTTGGAAATACGTGTCGAAAATCTAGTAGAAGTAACACGGGGTATCTACGCCGACTACAGTCACGCCCCTAAGGCAAAAGAAAAAAGCGGTACATATCTACACCGTACAGTATCCATGCTACTGTATTTCCATTTCAGCAGCAGTAGAAAGCAATACCGGTACTCGCTCCTTCTTGTCGAAAGACGCCAGGGCGAGGCAAGAGCTATGCTATCAACTGCCACGCGTGGGTGGTCACGTGTGAGTGGTCGCCACAACCAGCAACAAGCGCATAACTTCTGTTGATTGTTTTTAGTATTTCTTTCCGCAATTCGTATGCTTCGGGCCTCTGTTTTCAGACGGCGGTGCTCTCTGAGTGCACAGTGATTATAGCGTTACTCTACATACAGCAGTAGGCGTCCTCTATTAGGAACCAAACGCGGATACTCGTTAGGTTCATAATGTTCGAAGAGCAATGGTAGGATACATCAGCATGCTGAATCTGCATAGTGATTGACACAGGGCGTGCAATAGTGTTTAATGTTGCTCCGAAATCTTCGGTGTGTACGAGATTACAACTACGGAGTTTCTACAGTTTTGTCGTTGTAAAATATACCTGGTAGCTATTAATAGCACGCACGACCGAAAAAAATGCGAGCATGTCATCAACGTTCTTGGTTTTTACTACACGAATTGTGAAAAAAATCCCAGGCACGCTGATTCCATGTAGGAGACTGTCTCAAAACACATGTGCGATATATCCGTTGGGCTCGGAGAGATATCCATTTTCCTCAACGGACAAGACTACGAGCTCGGAAATGTTCCCTCTGTAGCCACGAAGCAGGTTCCAGCGTACCTCGTGCATTTACATACCCAAGTAATCGAAACTTGTTTTGTGTTGTTTTGTTTGTTTGTCACGAAACAAAAATCACAGCAAAAGCCGCCGACAGTATTTGCTCGTTAGTATTTTTACCACTACCCTTCTCTCGGCGGTACTGCTGTCGCATTTACGGCCTCGGCTTGCCTGCATCCTTGCCCACTACAAGCATGCGCAGAGCCGGCGGCAGACGTCAACCCGCCGCAGCGAAGCCCCCTTGTATGCCGTGTGATATAGATAAACCTTTGTTTTTGTTTTTTCACCGGTCATACTGCTATTTTTATATATATTGTTTTAGTTTAGTTCTTCTCGGTTTCGTTCCGTGTTCTGTTCAGTTAGTTCCTCCCCGACCCGCACCTTCTCTCGACGAAACCACTCAACGAAAAGCCCTTGTTTTCACCTCTTTTTTGGTCCTCCTCTGCTCGCCGATGGGCCCGTTGACGGCTTCGGCTCTCGTTTTCGGCTGCGGCTCGTCTCGGGCTCGGTTTTGGGTTCGCTCCGACCATCCAAAGACCGAATCCCCCCAAAGCATCCCACCTCTGCGCGTGTGACGGATGACATGTGCTACCGCAAATAGGTGCCGCAAATACCGTCGAGTCCGCACAGCAGTGGTGCGATGATCGTTTTTTCATTATCTCTCGTTTTCTCGAAAAAGGTGCAAAAAGGGGGGCTTAAAAAAAGTCGAACATTCAAATTGTTCCATTTCTCGGAAGTCTTTACGTAAGTACGTGCGTACGTACGTACGTGAGTACACTAGTGGGCCAGATTTTTCCGAGCAACAACATTTTTGTCCGGTTCGTTACTGGCAACCCTTCCGGTTCTCCGAAAAAAATGAGCGCTGACAGACGATCGTACCCCCGTGCTCACCTCAAAACAACGCTCTTTTTTTCGGTGTCAGGGTCGGGATGGCGCCTACATTTCCTGGGGCTCCCCTCTTGAGTATAGTGTAGTAGCTCCACTGTAAACCTTAACCTCAGCTTTTAAAAAGCTGACTTTTGAGAGAAACAAAAAACTAAACGCGCAGCAGCCCCGATCAACCATCCTAGAAGCCTATATGTATGCTGTATCCCGTTTCGCCAATAATTTTGTTGAACGCAGCGTACTGGCGTTCCGGCAACGTTGGGCAGTATAAGCCCGGTCGGGCAGTCATACATGTTTCGGGCGAAACGCGATGCAAGCCCCGATCGCAGAGTGGCTCGGCAGCAACCTAATTTGTCTGAGACTCACTCGATCCCCCACCCAGCAGCCGACCGTCATGAAAAAAAAAATTGCAGGCCGTAAGTAAGGCCGATATGCAATCCCATGGGCTTTCTACGTGTGGGTGCTTAGTCCTGGCCTTTTTAAAACTGCGCCCACGCTTTCTGGCGGGGAAAATTCTTGGAATTCGTGTGGGACGATTTCTCGCAGGTCTGAAAAGGCTAAGACACACGAAGCATTTTTTTTGTTAGTGCAAGAATTAAAATCACACCGGATGCAACTATTTTTGGTAAGGCTCTGAGCTTTTTAGACGCTGAGGAGCCCCGCCATTCCAGAGTGATTAATGTTGGAGCGTCGTCGCACCTTGGTAGCGGTTACGGGGGATTTGGTGGTGCGCCTATAGTCGACCCACCCAACCCGAAACCGTGATCCTAACCCCAACCTGGACTCTATGCCGGTGATCAATGCTTGGACGCCGTGCTTGCGTCGGCTTCGGTCGGCTTGCATGCTGTGCCTGGAAAGACTCTATGGGTTGATTTCGGCCGGCTCGGGATGAAGTGGCTTGAAAATACTCTAGGCTCATTGAACCTCCTACAGTATACCGTCACCAATCACAGCGCGTAATAGCTACCTCAGTAAGATTCAGTATCAACGCGTGACTACTACCGGGAATAGTTCGTCTCAAAAGTGACTCCTCCGCATCGTATGTGGCACGGCTCGCCTGCGCGGCCAATCAGAACAACAGGCCCCGGTGTGATGAAAGATGGTGAGCAGTGCGGGCCCTGCTGTGGTAGTCGGGGGAGTGACGGTTCCTGCTTCTTAAAATCGTCACATGCCGCCGTATTAGCAGCGGCTTATTCCTTGTCATGGTTTTGGTTTTGGTGTTTCCCGCTCTGACTCGGCGTCTTATTCTTCTCGCCGTTTTGCTGTGCTGTCGGTGCGTTTTACCTCTCTGGGTGGACCGATGGATGGATGGATGGATGGATGGATGGATGGATGCACGGATGGTTGGGTGGATGGATGGATGGATGGATGGATGGGCCAAAGCAGGCGTGTCGCCTGGCGGCTCGAACGGACCCGTCGATCCCCATCCTTCGCCCGGACATGTGCGTGGTGAACCACTACACCGCCGCTTCGCGCCTCGGGTGGCATCAAGGCATGTATTATAGGACGATTTGTTGCGCTTTTTTACTCGTGCTTGATTTCGGGCGGAGTGTGTGATACTAGGACACACCTATACCTGTCGCCTGTTCGAGTTTTTCCACGTGGTCGGCCTCCGCGGCGTTTTTCGCCTTCATCAATTAGCAGTGGCTACTGGAGCCGTCGACCTTCACCCCCCCTCCTCCCGGCATTGTACGAGGGATGCGAGGACCCATGGTCGTACGACTACGGCCTTGCATGACATGAGTACCCCCCGCCCCCCCTCTCCTTCTCCCCGCCCAACGTTTCATTCAACGCTGGCATCCGTACGCAACAATGTTCTCAGTATGTAGGATGCAACTCACCCTTCATGCGACTCGCCGAACAAACAATACCTCCCGACGCTTCGCGCTTGGTGCAAGCAATGTCGGCCTGGTTGGTGCAATATTGGACGTGCTGCGTCCCGACATTGTGGAGATGCGAGGGTCTATGGTCATACTACTACGGCCATGCATGACATGAGCGCACCCCCCCCCCCCCCTCCTTTCCCTACTGCCCCTTATCCTCTGCCCCCTCACGATAATGCACGCTCGCATCCCCCCCCCCCCCCGCGCGCCTTGTGCTTGTGCGCTGATTGCGTCTTCTCCGCTCTTTTCATGTCAACGCTCGTGGAACAGACCTTTTCAGCGCTCGAGATCCCGGGTTGCCGGTGGTGTCTCTCTCCCTCGTAAGTCGGGGTTCCCCGGCCTGGTTTGGTTTGATCGGCTCTGGGTTGTTTCGGCTGAAGTGGCTTCATGGTGATGATGATGATGATGTTGATGATGATGTTCTCACATTTGCTGTTTTCCCTGTAATCGTGCCTGTGGTTGCAAAACAGGCTGTAACGAAACTGCATCTCGATGGGAGGAAATGAACAAGTACGGAGTAGTGCGCACGGCAGTACCAGTACGTTTTGGGAAACCGTTTTGGTTTGGTTTGGTTGGCTTAGGTCTGGTCTACAGTAGCTTGGTGTGGTTTGGTTTTGATTTGTCATGTTTTGTTTTGTTTTGACTTCGTTTTTGCTTCCGGTTTTGCTTTTTTTTTGGCGTTGGTGTTCCTCGCTTCGCGCAAGGTCGCGTCGTGGCATGCCCGCCTCTTCTCTGTTGCCGTGGGGAACGGGGTCTGCTCGAGACGGTCAAGCGGAAGACGCGCACAGACAACACGGGGACGTCCGCCCGTAAGCCTAAACACTCTCCATCACGGACCCTACAACTTCCACCTTGCCAAGGGCCGTCCGAATTTCTCTGGGCTGTAGCTTTGAACTCAATATGCTCAATCATGAAAGTGAGAAAATCTCTCTGCGCCTTTTCTTGCCCACCCCCGCTGGAATATATGGAAACAGCGTGTTGAGCTCCCCGACTCTTGGGAGTGTCTATATTAGGAGTAGGAATGGTGCTGCGTCTCGAAAGGGATGCGTGGTCAACAGCCAAATTACTTCGTAATGCAGGCAATGAACGAGTACGCCCCCCCTCCCCCTACCGCCCCCTGCCAGGTCTCTCCCCCCCCCCCCCCTCACTTCCCCCTTCCAATGCTAACAAAAGCCCCTTGGCGGCTCCGCCGACCTTACATTATATATGTGTACATCGTTCAACTTCGTCTTATAATCGTACCACCTTTTGTACGTGAAATCAATGAAATCGATGCTAAAATCGATGCCAACAGCTACGAGGCTAGTATCGATGCTAAAATCGATGCTATAAGAACATCAATGCTACAATCTAAAATCGATGCTATTAATAACATCGATGCTGAAATCGATGATGAAAGCGGATGCTAAAATCGATGATAGAATGGATCCTAAACTCGATGCTCGAATCGATAATAATATCTCGATGCTAAAGTCTATGCTCAAGTCGATGATAAAATGGGTCCTTAAATCGATGCTCAAATCAATCCTAAAATCGATGCTATATATGATGCTAAAATCGATGCTAAAATCGCTGATGAAATCTGCGATGCAACCCGATGAACAGGGGCAGCCGGCTTCGTTCTTGTACCGGGTTTCGTGGAAAAAAACTGCGGCGGTGAAATCGGTCACGCTCGAGAGCGGCGACGCGCTGGTATTCGGAGGGCGGTCAAGGGGGATCATCCACTCCGTCCCCGGAATTGGTGCGGCCTCTGCCGCCGCTACCAAGGCTGCGTCGAAGCCCGCAGCTTTTTCCGCGAGCCGAAAGTCCCGGGCCCTCGCGAGGGGCGTCGAGGGCAAGGGGCAGGGGGAGAGGAGGGAGAACGAGGGAGGGGAGGGCGGAAGGGGGGGGGCGGGAGGAGGGGGGAGGGAGGGAGGGGGACGGAGGTATTGGCCCGTGTGTCGTGCCAGATTGCGGCCGGTACAACTTGAACTTCAGGGAGCTGTAGTTTTGGTTAGCTGTTAATAACGGTGTATTGTGTTTTGCACGTGGAGAGCGTGTTCAAGCTTGCGTAGCAAGAGATATAGCGTGTGTAGTGGCGCTCAGCTTACGTAGCATCGATGTAGCGCGTGTATTAATACCATAGATAGCTCCACTGTACGTAGCGATTTCGTGGCGATCATGGTGTGCTTGCAGGAGCTTGTGTGGCATAGCTGTAGCGTGTGCAGTGTTCTCAGCTTGTGTCAACATGCGTAAGTAGGGGTGTGGCATAAGTATACGTTGCGTGTGGCGCGTGGCATGGGAGGAAGAAGGCTGACGGCGCCGTCGTAGTATTCCTATGGCCATCCGAGGACGTCCTGGGTTCGTCTCCGGGTATCATAGGTGGCCATGGATTGTGCGGATGATACAATAAGCGGATGTGGTCTACAGGGGACATCTTGGGTACAACCCCGGGTTTCATGAAAAACCGGGGATGCATCCAGGATGCTCCCTGTAGACCGTATCCGTCCGCTATATAGATTGCGCTGGGAGGGAAGGCGGGCGGGCGGGGGCGGGGAATCATCAACCAACGACCGATTGGGCCCGTGGTCTCACCAGACGAGTAGTGCGCAAGCTAGAAGGACGGATAGACAGACGAATAAGCCTGCCCGGACGGATGTTCGTGCTTGTTGCTTCGTCGGGCTCGCGTCGCTCGTTCGGTTGCGGCTGGGCTGGTTTGGTGTGACTCGGCTCGGCCGCCCCTCGTCTCGCCTTTACTACCGCGGAGTTCGTTTCTAGTCTCCGATTATTGTTTGACGAATAAGGGCCGTTACTATCGAAAGACCTTTTTGTCCTTTGTTCCCGTATTTTCCTCTTCTTTGCTTCCCAAATATTATGTGAATGGGAAGCGTTCCCGACATTTTGATATTTTGCTCTCTGTTGAAATAAAAAGCAAGAATTGTGACAAAAGGCCTCCGTATCTTGATAAAAAATTTCACGAATCTGGAAAATCCCGAAAATCTGGAAAAAGTGGGAAAACGAGCTTTCTGTTAAAAACGGTCGTATACGCAACCCTCTTAGGACACAGGGATTGTTGCTATGATATTGCTGTTCCACAAAAATCGAGGAGTGGGGGTAGGTGCGGGCTTACCAACCGGCTATAGTGTGACCGCGCAGCAAGCAGCAGCAACACGAGTACTATATCATGCTGCTCCGAGTGTCATAACAAAATGCCCGCAATTGTTTTCGTTCGGGCCCTCAAAATTATCGGCCAGCCAACCAACGCTGTTGTTACGGTTGTTTGCCTCTGTCAAGTGTTTGTTCCCCCCTCGTGTCCCGAAGGGGTTGAAATTGGAGAAGAAGAAAAAATAAATTTAAAACAAACGGAAGACACAAATATTTCTCAAACGTCGGACGGGCGGCTCATCGATTTCCACCCAGTGATGTTCTATCACCACCGTCCCTGACTATAAGGAGCGTTTGTGTACCAACATTCAGTAAAAAATGCCCCTATGTTTGGGGACAGAGTGGTGGATGTTTCAGGGCGGGCATAGTTATGATCTGCATGATCTACATGATCTGCATGATCTACATGATCTGCATGATCTGTATGATCTGCATGATCTAGCTCGTGTCGCCGGGTGGGAGCCGTAAAATCTGCACGATGCACAGCAGCGGCACGCGATCTCTGGCTTGTATCGGATGTATCCGCACTAAACAGGTCCTGCACACAGTATCTCTCAACCCTTTTAGTACCGCAGTCCCGCTTCGGGGACAATCTACTCGGAAGTTGGGTGGTTTGTACCGAAAACGGGACTGCGGTTCTAAGAGGTTAGGGTGTACCAGGTGCATGATTTAGATCGTGATTTGTCCGTGGTGTGAAACCTTCGCTTCTTCACTACGACAGACAGTAACAACAGCACCTGTACAGATAGCCAGTTCCTGGCAAACTGCAACAAGATTTGATCCATCTCTGACCCTGGGTAAGCCGAGTGTAAAGTTTGTTCCCGTGTACTGGCAGAAACACGCAATATTACACCCCCCCCCCTTCCCCCCCTAAAATGGAATTCCGGGGTCCGATTCCCTCCAAAAACAGGGGGCGGGGGAGCATACAAAACAACGAAAACAGTACTTGTACGTAGTGGATTTGGAAGAACGAGAAGAGCTCGGCGAGATATTGTCATAGACAGTATTACGGGGGACCATAGTTAATAGGACCTATGGGATACATAAAAACCTATATATTTAACCAGTTTTACTAACAATATTTGGTCCTATTAACTACTATGGTCCCCCGTAGTAGTAGTGGTCCCTCTATAGTGCCGGTTGCGCGCCTTAGCGCCTGTGGTATCGCTTGGCACAGATACTATAGGATTAACCAGTGCGCGGAGTACTGCCGGTTGCCGCTATACTATTACGGGGGACCATAGTTAATAGTACCAAATATTGTAGGTAAAAATGGTTAAATATATAGGTTTTTATGTATATCATAGGTCCTATTAACTATGGTCCCCCGTGATAGTGCCGGTGTTGTTGCCTGGCGCTTACCGGGACACTACAGAGAGGGACCACTATTGCGGGGGGGCATAGTTGATAGAACCTACGGTACAGACAAAAACCTATATATTTCCCTAATATTTGGTCCTACTCACTATGGCCCCACGTAATACCACTAATAATGTGTACGCATCGCTCGACGCCTGCCTGCACTATATCCCCGTCGTCGAAACCGCACTTCTTGGAACTATCTCGCCGAGATCCTCTCCCATAGACATCGCTCGGCGTTTGCATTGGACGCGTTCTACGATAGAGGTAACACGTTTCTGCTAAAACATTTTCTGAATGACGGGGTTCCTTGGCCCAAAATCGTCGGAATGCCAGCTTTGTTTAGAAAAATGACGTTTTTGAGTACTTGAGCTATGGGATTATTCGTCGGGATGAAAATTGATTTTTGCTGTG
The DNA here is from genome assembly GCA_031213475.1 of Nereocystis luetkeana. NCBI lineage: Eukaryota > Phaeophyceae > Laminariales > Laminariaceae > Nereocystis > Nereocystis luetkeana. The sequence goes on from JARUPZ010000008.1 coordinate 4,459,588, forward strand.
GAGTCAGTTTTCGGGTGGAGTATGGAGCTCCTTAAGTGAGGAGCTTCAGAAATTTTAGGGTGAACCTCTATCGCACACTGCACTCTTCCCCATGATTGTTGAGAGCAAATCAGCTTGGAACTGCGTTCGAGAGAGGGGGGGGGGGGTGTATACTCGATAGGAGAGATGTACTCGATCTCATGCGTGGCCGTAGTCGTATGACCACAGACCCTCGCATCCCTACAATGCCGGGACGGAGCAGGTCGGGTTTTCACAGACCGGGCAGACACTGCTTGCACCGAGCGCGAAGCACCCGCGAGGTGTCCCCGGCGAGTGGCATGAAGGGTGAGCTGCATCCTACTGAGAATCGCGTGTGAGGCGGACTTGCTCATGGATGACAGCTTCAATGAGTCAACTTAATTTCCGGTGTAGCCACTTCCGGAGACAGCAACGGGAGCACTATGAAACTACCTCTGGGGTACCTTACCATGAACACCACGTGATCCGATCAGTCCCACTTGTGCGGAGTAAAGACGCGTTTTTTTAGCGGCGTGTTGAACCAGGGTATACGGTAAGCATGTGACAACGCCGCTGAGCTGCGGAACACGTGCGTTGACGGAAACCTATTACAGGCGTTCACGTTTCGCGTGTGTGCCTTGGCACGTGATCAAGATTCGGAGGAGTTAGGTTGATCTTCTTTTTTTTCTGTTTCAGATGATGAGAAAACAGGGACCAGGGGCTCGAGAGCAGGAAGCTCGTCGGCAAAAACCCGGAACCAAGGCAGGAAGCAAGACAGGAAGCAAGCAAGCTCGCTAGCAAGGTCACCACCAAGTCCGCAAGCTCCCGAGCACGCTCTCAAGCAAGCTCACAAACAAGCTCACCACCAACAAATTACAAGCAAGCTCACGAGCACAAAACGCGAGAGAGTCCACGAGAAAGCTCACTCAAGCGAGCTCGCAGGCATACCAGGTACCAAACAGCTTTTAACAAGCAAAGCCACCAACGAGACAGGCCACAAGCAAGTCGCGAGCAAACGTTGACGAGCAAAATCACAAGCAAGCTCACGAGCCCATAAAAGTTGGCAAGGTCGGAAGCAACACGCTTGCAAGTAGAAACAAAAATCCTTCAAAGGGTGCATCACGTTCCCTACTATCGAATCAGAGAAAAGCGGGCGCTTAAGGTCTTTACGATACTCGTTTTTGAAAGCTGGAATCGGAGAGAGACCGCAGCACAGGTGGGCGTTGTACTCTCTCGCGCATTTTTTTTTCTCCGAATATCCACGAAAGGCGGTTGTGATATTTTCCGAATTCCGAATGGCAGTTGTGATATTTGATGGGCTGCTCCGCGCTCAAGCATATACCGGACGCTTTCGGCTCAACCCCCGCCCCCCTCCCCCTCTCTGTAGGCCTGCCTCCAAATACGACGAATTGAAGCGCACACGGCGACGAATGTAACACGAGAAAATTTACCGAGAAAAAAATTCCTCAACCCCGTCCCCGCCCCTCCCCCCCCCCAAGCCACCACCATCACGACGACCAGCACCAACCACACCATGACGCCTCCCACCCCAAAAACAAAATTGGGGAAACGAGAAACGACGTGGCAAGCGCGAAAACCGCGCGCGAGCGGAGGGCCGCTTTCAAGGCGTTCCACCAGCAGACTCAGGTTATAAGCCGCCTCCAAAAGTCTTCGCCCCCCCCACCCCCCCCCCCCTCTCCCTATAGCCGGGGGTGACGGCGGCGGCGGCTGCTGTTTCTCTCGTGCCCGCGTTTTTTCCGACCGACTAAGCTTTTGATCCCCGATTCACGATCCCCGATCGCCCACCCCACCATGTTTCTGAATCGAAACCCCGAGTGCCTTCGTTTGTTTTACCCGGCACCCTTTCGGACGAATCGATCCGACCCACCCTACGTAGGGCCAGGGTGTTGACTTCTCCTCCGGTTGCCTACCCTGCCCTGCCCCATCTCCCCTCCCCTGTCGTCCCCCCCCGCCTATACAGGCCGGGTGCGCTCTCCGTCCACCCCCTCCCACGCTTATTTTCCAAAGCGGGTTTGGTCAAAAACAAAAATTGAAAAAAAACGCCGTACCACGCGCGGCGGTTAGCTCACGCGGCGCGCGACAAGACAGGGGAGAGAGAAGGTGGTGACGCTGATAGGGGGGGGGGGGCGTACTCATTTGTTGCTAGCCTCGAGTCATCTGACCATCGACCACGCCTCCCCCTCGAGACGGAGGACCCCGGGGGGCATTATTGATCCCCCTTGGCGCCGCCCCTCTCCCCCGGCCCCGCCCCGTCCCCACCTTTCATCCACCCCTCCCCCCCCCCCTCCAAACAGAGGCACGATTGCTCGCCCGGTCAAGTGCCTCCTAACCCCCTCCACCTCCGACCCACAGTTCCCCGGATCCCGCGTGTGGTGTTTTGATCCTTCAGCTGCTTTTACTCCGTAGCAAAAAACAAAAAACAAAAACTTGGGGCACCGCGTTTGTCCGTCCGCTAGGATAGCGAAAGGCGGCAGCAGAAAACAATCCCGCCCCCTGCCCCCCCCCCCCCCCCCCCCCCTACTCTTCCCTCCTTCTTCTTTCTCCCTCCTCCCCCTCCTTCCCCCAGTCCCCCTTCCCCTGGCCAGACACGCCAACGCTTGGAAACCCCAAACCGAAACCGAATAGCGTAGCGTAGAATAGCGTAGCGTATGAAGGCGCGTCACAACGTGGTGACGGGTGGGGGGCTTGTTGGAAAAACTTATCCCACCAAGATGGAGGTTTTCGTGATGAACTTGTAAGGAGGGATTTCAAGATTGAGGGGTGCGGGACCCTTACGGATGCGCCCTGCCGTGTCGTAGTGCGACCTGGGGGGCATGGATGTACAAGTTTTCGTCAACAATCCAGGACGACAAATAATGAGGCGTTTGGGAAAGGGGAGGGGAGGGGAGGGGGGGGGGGGGGGGGGGGGGGGGGGCAGGGAGAGGGGAGGGAGGGAGAGAGGGGGGGGGACAAGGGAGCGACGGTGGGAGGGAGGGAGAGAGAGAAGGAGGGATACACAGGATTAATGCGGCAAGAAACGAAAAAAAAAACGGAATAAAAAAAAACGTTTTTTACCTGAGCTGTACACGGGTCGGGTCAAATCTTGCGGGTCAGGTCGGGTCGGGTAAGGGTGACCCAACCCGACCCGCGAGAGCTGAAAACCTCCTGAACCGACCCAACCCGTGAGATTCCAAAAACTTTCCTGACCCGCGGGTCGGGTCTTGCGTGACCCGTGAAGAATCCTCTGGATTTTACGAGGGCGAGTCTGACGTAGATTTTGGTCCATAGTCATTCCGCGCACGTGCATCATGTACCAGGCACTACGTCATTCTGCGCACGTGCACATCATGTACAAGGCACTACCCGTTGTTACTGTTTTAGTTTGAAACTAATCGCCAAAAGTTACCTCGTGTTGAAAAAACGGCAGTTAACCCTTTTAGCATTGTGGAAAAATTCTCTACAAAAAAACAAGTGCATTGTCCCCACAACGGGACTGCAGCCCAAAAGCGATAAGGTCACAAAACACCACTCGAGGCCCCAATTATTCTCAAGTGGGAAGGGAAACCCATGCTCAATAGGGACAACGAAACTTGACGTGAAATAAAAAAACACCATACTAAAAAAAAAAAAAAAACACACACACACACACACAAACACACAAACACACAATCAAACAAAAACGCTCAAGACAAAAAAAGACGAAAACAAAAAAAAAAAACGCCGCCGCCGCCGCCGCACCCGTGACCCCTACTCAGGAGGGACAAACGAAATCTGATGACGTGAAATAAGAAAACACGATACTAAAAAAAACACAAACACGCACAAACAAAACCGCTCAAGGCAAAAAAAAGACGAAAACAAAAAATCCTAAAAAACAACAACAACGCCGCACCCGTGACACGGGCAGAAGCTTCCGTTGTAGTCCCCCGTGTCCGGCAGGGGCACGCAGCCCAAGTGCGTGCAGATGCCGATCACCACCATGAACTCCGGCTTCAGGCACCGGTCCTCGTCAGTCTCCTGGTCGCGGAGGTCCTCCATGTGCACGCTCGCCTTTTTTTTTGTCATATTATATTAAAAAAACACAAAAAAACACAAAAAAAAAACCACAGAAACACAAAACACAAAAAACGATAGGGACGGAGAGAAGGGTGATGACTTGAGAGAAATTTGAGGGTAAGTGATCACCGGTCCGTGCCAATAAATATTACACACGAACAGTTGTTTTTGCTATTGTTGTTACTGTTAGTCGTTGTTGCTGTCATTAGTTGTCCTCGCACATACCTGATCTCCGAAAAAAAAATTGAAAGCCCCCGTGGCTATATATATATAATACAGGCTCAAAAAATCATGGGGGGTGAGGAACAACCGAAAACAAAGTTCGACACACGGAAAAAAAAAACCGAATGCATGACAAACAAACCGGAGAGGATAAACGAAAAAAAAACAACGAGACAAAAAGTGAAAACGAAACTCGCTGATTGATTGACAAATAAATGCAGACTCGAGACCAAGAGATAAACTACATGGAAGACACCAAAACGCCTCCAAATATTGACAGCCCAGCCCGCACCTCCCTCTCGCACGTCGCGATTGATTGGACAAGTACATGCAAACTCGAGACAAAATAAATAAACTACTGTATACGGGAAGACATGAAGAAAAAAAACGCTTCCAAACATTGACAGCCCAGCCCGCACCTCCCTCTCGATCATAGCGTCGTCCCGCCGCTTGATGAACACCGGCTTTCCGCGCCACTTGAAAATCACGCTCGTCCCTGAGTCGATCCCGACGGCGCAGGAAAATCACGACAGGATGAAAAAAACACAACACCAGGGGGGGGGGGGTGAGCTCGATAGGAGAGATGTACTCGATCTCATGCATGGCCGTAGTCGTATGACCATAGACCCTCGCATCCCTACAATGCCGGGATGGAGCATGTCGGGTTTCCACCGACCAGGCAGGCATTGCTTGCTTGCACCACGCGCGGAGCGCCGTGAGGTAGAGGGTGAGTCGCATGAAGGGTGAGCTGCATCCTACTAAGAACCGCTTGACCAGGGGGGGGGGGGGGGTTAGCGAGGGGCAGGCGGTGAGTAGGGGGTGGAAGCTTTCTCTCTCTCTCTCTATCTCTATCTCTCTCTCTCTCTCACACACACACACACTCACCCATTTCGATGTCCTTAAGCTCGAATTCAGCCGTGGCAAGGGCCATGACGTCTGCCGCCGGTTCCCACGAGGCCAGGAACTGCGGTGAGACGGCCGGTGGGACGGTCGGTGGGACGGTCGGTGGGACGGTCGGTTCGCAAAAAACGAAAAGACAACAACAAAAAGTGCATTGGTTGGTAATCATACCGCGAAGAAAAAACCCTCCTCAACACCAACCAGTATATAATACCACCCTGGATGGAAACGTAAGGACTGCTTGGGCTTCACACACACGATACCAATCTAGGCAGAAATATAAGGACCGTTTAGACACTAATATGAAGACCAAGCGGTGCTTACATATACGTTCAGAGCGGTACGTTAGTGCCTACTACTGTAAATGCTCCTTACATTATTCGTCCAGGTTTGGTACACACGAAGGAAACGTGAACCGGAAGCCTTTTTTTTTGCTCGCCAAAAAAAAATGGTTCAACTCTGAAATCAAGTACGCTGTCTCTAACCAAAAAGAAGGGCGAGCATATACAGTACTGTAATTGTAACGAGGGGTCACTATTCTGGGGAAGCGTACAGTGGGTACCCCGATTCAAGGGAGGTTGTGACCCGTTCTACGATAGATAAGAGGTAGCACATTCCCGCTATTTTGTTTCTGAAAGACGAATTCCCTTGACCCCAATCTTGATTTTTTATTTTTTTATTTTCAACTTTTTGTAGACTTGGGCCATGGGATTATTCGCCGCGATGCATTTTCGATTTTTGCTGAAGTCAGTTTTCGGGTGAGGCATGGAGCTCTCCTTAAGTGGGGCGGCTCAGAAAAATCAAGGTAAACCTCTATCGTAGAACGCCTCTTCGTACCGAGATAAAGAGCACTCGGGATTTCAAGAGCGGTCAAAATCGGCATGCCCCACCTATACATGTATACCAAAACATATGTTGCCCACTAGAGACAAGAGCGTTGTGTCTAGCTCATTTCACCCTCTCTAGGAACTGCAGTCTCGTTTTGGGGAACAAAACAGTCGAATTTTTCTACGACTGCAGCCCTAAAAGGGGTAAGAACGCTTCTATTGGCACGTTGTCAGAACCACTCCAGGCGTGTGAGCATAGATAGGGGGGTCCATCGTGGGTCCCCCCCCTAACTATGCGCCTCCGCGATCAGCCCTTACTAGGGATGTGGGTCGGCTGACTTTATAATAAGTCGCCGACCAGGTAAGGGTTGTCTCTGGTAGATGCACAACCACCTCGGGCGGAAATACGAGGACCGCTTTGTATTTGTATTCATGTGTAAACGGCGCTTAGAGTGGTATGCATCCATCTGACTGGCGCTTTTTTGGCTCGAACTGTGACAGTTTCTATTCATCATAAATAAAAATATGAAGTCGGTTGATTGATACATACCTGGTATGCGGTTGGCTTACTTCGCCGCCGCCGCACAACGAACAAAAACCACTCATGTCTGAAAAAATAAGGACCGTTTGCTCACACATATTGAACCCAAAACGGTTACTATATATCGGGACAACAATGAGTCGTAACGACTACCCGTGAAGTCCAGCCAGCCAGCCAAGGCGCACGCCTCCCTCTCAGCCCTAGGATGCCCACCGCTCGATAGGGGCACCAGAGATGGGCAACCGTAACAAATGGTTATATTGCAGGTTTGGCCTTGTATCAATCGTCTATATACGAGTACAGTGGGCCGGCACGCAGCAAGCAGGGCGAGAGTAGGATTATACGCTCCGTCCGTGTCGTGCGGCTCCTAGCACTTGTAGAAATGCCTTCCAACCCCCTTTTCCAGGGCTTTTGACGGGTGAGGGTTATTTCGAAATCTCACGGGTCGGGTCGGGTCGGGTCGGGTCGGGTCGGATCAGGATTTTATCGAATTATCTCACCGATCGGGTCGGGTCTGGGTATTGGATCGGGTCACCCTGACCCGACCCGATCCGGCCCGACCCAACCCGCGAGGTTTGACCCCACCGGTGAACAGCCCTGGTCTTTTCCGTGTCCGTGTTACCATCAGACTTGACATAAGGCCACGTCTTGCGGGAGTTTGTTCACACCTTGAGAAGGATGAGACGCGCGGTGGAAGCGTACAGGAAACGAGACGCCCCCAGCATGAAGTACGTAAACTCTCGCTTGCCGGGGTCGCCCTTAGCCACGCGGTCCTTCTCGAAGTAACCGTCCTGGATAGGGGTTTTCGTATGGCAGTGGAGGCGTCGGGAAAAGGGGTGGGCGGGAAGGTGGGGTACAAAGTGAGTGGGCACGCGGTCCTTTTTGAAGTAAACGTCCTGTCGGGGGAGGGGGGAGGGCGGGTCGGGAAAGAGGGGGGGGTAATCGGGGGGGGGGGGGGGTAGAAAGGCAGTGCCAAGCGGCCTTTCTCGACCGTACCGTCAAGGGTTTTATATAACAGGGGGGGGGATAGGGAAAAAAGGGGGGGGGGGGGGGGTAGTGGTACTTAAGTGATACGCGGTCCTTCTGGAAGTAACCGTTCTGTCGAGGGTTTTGTATGGAAGCTGAGGGATGGGAAAAGGGGTACAGGGGTAGAAAGCGAGTGACACGCCGTCCTTCTCGAAGCAGCCGTCCTGTGGGGTTTTTGTGTAAAAGGCGAGGGATAGGGGAATAGGGAGGGGTAAAGGTGGGGGGGTACCGAATATCATGCAAGGCGGTAGTCTTATGACCATAGACCCTCGCATCCCTACAATGCCGGGACGGAGCACGTTGGGCTTTCACCGACCAGGCGGGCGTTGCTTGCAGCAAGCGCGAGAGGGACGGGGGGAGGGGGTTTTAGGTAACACGCGGTCTTTCGCGAAGGAAATTTTTGTCGGGGATATTGAATGGCAGAGAAGGGATACATGGAAAAATGGACAAGTAGTTGGGGGGGGGGGGGGGGGGTACTCGTACTCAGGTGATACGCGGCCAGGGTAGGGCTATTAGGCAATAACGGACGCGTCGGCAGTGCCGTTTTGTTGAGGTTTGGAGCGCAAGAGAGAAACCGCGGCGCCCCATTCGGGGGGGGGGGGGGGGGCAGCGCGGGGATAAGGCTATGAACAGCCTCAGGCATGCCTTATTGTCTAAAAAAAAACCCTTCGGCGCTGGTATCCCCCCCGGTCTTCCTCGCACTCCCTCGCCTCTACGCTTCTGACCCGACCCTACTCGGTAAGACAAGGCAAGTCGGCTAGAGCCAAGTCAAGCCAAGGCAAGGCAAGTCGGCCCAAGCCGAGCCAAGCCAAGTCAAGAACGGCCAAGCCAGCCCAGGACAAAGCGAGGAATCTCTCACCTGGTTGGTGAGGTCATCTATTTGGCCGGCCTCTCCGATGTAAGACGCGGGCACCGAGCTCGGCGCGGCAGGAGTCAATGCCGAGAAAGAGCGGCTCGCCACTGCGATCGACAAAACACGAAAAAAAAAGGACAGAGCGCGCCCAGGAAATGGCACGCGGGGAACGGAGGGGGAAGCGAGGACGGGGGCGTGGGACGACGACGAGGAGGCGGAGGATGAGGCGGGTGAGGCGGGGGAGGGGACGGGGTGGAGTCGGGGGCGGGGGCGGGGAGAGGGGGAGAAATGTGGTGAACGATTGGCAACCGAAAACGTGCATCGAACAAAAGAAATTCTCCCGTGGAAGACGTGGACATATATTTTGACAATCCGAGTTGCGCATGAAACGTTTGGGTCTTGTCTCCGTCTCGAAAGGAATGCGTCTAAGCGGCCAAACGTCTAAGGCAAACAACAAATGAGAGCGCCCTGCCCCCCCCCCGCCCCGCTCCGTTTCGAAAGGGATGCGTGGGCAACGACTTGACGACTAAGGTAAGCAACAAATGAGCGCGCGCGCGCCCCCCGCCCCTCCCACCCACTTCTCTAAAATATACCAGGTACCTGAAATATGCATATATGGGTTGGGTTGGCGTCGGTCGGCGACGACGCTGTAAAACACGCCTCCCACAGCGTGGGCTGGACAACTAAGGTAGCCTTGTTATTTTTCTTTTTAGGCGGTCAACACGAGTGGTGGTCGAGCTAGATCATATTTGTGCGAGGTAAAGAACCTCAACTCCGCGCAAGGGGGATTATCGTGTCACGTACGTGTGTGTATGGTATGGCACCCACGAGGTACAGTAGTTACATGGTAAACGCATTGCTGTCTCTGCAAGCGGCCACATCAGAAAAAAAATAAGACAATTGACGCTGTCATCCATATGCAAGAAAATCCGCCTCAACAGCGGTTCATAGTAGGGAGCAGCTCACCCTTCATGCGACTCGCTCAACACCTCACGGCGCTTCGCGCTTAGTGCAAGCAATGTCTGCCTGGTCGGTGACAGCCGAACGTGCTCCGTCCCAGCATTGTGGGGATGCGAGGGTACATGGTCACTACGACTTCGGCCATGCATGATAATGAGTACACCCTTCCGCCCCCCTCCCCGCCATCCCACAAAGGGAGGGAGGCGGCGCGCGGGGTCGGGGGAGGGATACTGTGTACCAGGTATCAGGTATGAAAGATTAGTGACAGAAAACGTGGGACAAAGAAACACGTCGTGCTCCGTCCCGGCGTTGTAGGGATGCGAGGGTCAATGGTCATACGACTACGGCATGCATGAAGATGAGTACACCCCAGCGAGGAAGGCGGGGGGCGGGGTCGGTGGAGGGATATTGTGTATCAGGCATGAATGACTGCCGATAGAAAACGTGCGACAAAGATAAACGTGTCTAACGCCCCAGAGGTTTTGTTCTTGCCCCGTTTCCCTACTCTCTCCCCCCGCCGCCCCGCAGCTCCACCTGGCCCTGCCTCGCCTTGGTGAGCCTTTAGCCCTACCATCCTAGCCTGGCCTAGACCCACCCACACCCCCCCCTTCCCTCGATTTAAAACGGTCGATTCGACGGATCGCGGCGAACAGATGGACGAGCAGCATGGAAATAGAAGGCATTAGGCCAAAAACGGCAGACAGCAGAATATAACGCCAATCAGTGCACGGGTGCCGAGTGTCGGAAAGAGCTCCCCCCCCCCCCCCCCCCCCCCCGCCCACCTCCTCCGAAATTGAAGGCACCAGGTACCAGGTACAGGAAAATGGAGAGGGCGGGGGGGCGCGACAACGGCTGCTGCAAGGCTGCGGATAGAAGGCAAGGCTGGATGGCAAGGCCGGAAGCTAACGCTGCGAACCTCGGACTACAAATCGATTTCTCACGGTCATGGATCTAGATCTTTCCAGGCAGATCTATCTATTCCCGATAATTTATGAACTGTATATAATAGCTCGTGTTGCCGGTGAGACCCGCGTAATTTGCATGCTCTACTTAGCAGCTGTTTCCTGGGTTGGATTATCTGTACTGTCACAGATCCTGCACAACCTCTCACAACGGCAGGTGATGACTTGCTAGATGATCTATCTATAGATGATATGTCTGTAGATAATCTATTAGAGGTGGCGAAGGTCGCGGCTGAAAGGCCGCGGCAAAAGGCAAAGGTTGGGAGGCAAGGCTGGAAGACTGAAGGCGAGGCTGCGAGGTAAAGGTTGCGGCTACTACTGTACAGGGTATGGCTACAAGGCAAGGCTGAAAACGTAAAACTGGATAGCAAGGCTGAACACGTCCGACAGGTCATGATCTATCTACCTGCAGATAGTTAATCTGGATCCTCCTCGCCTGCCGTTATGAGCCGTTGTACAAAATCATGTATAGCACAGATCCAACCCAGGAACACATGTGCTAGATCATGCAGACTAGACCGCTCCCGACCGGCAACATGAGCTGTAGATCCCACAGATCACACAGATCAATAGTCTATCTGCGCCCTGAAATATCTATGAATCATGAACCAGAAATCGAGGATCTGTGCGAGATATTCGAAGTTACAAGGTGACGCTGGAAGGTGAGGCAGGAGTGCTGCGGCTTCAAGGCTGAGGCTGCACATTGCCTAGGGTGGAAGGAAGCCAAGGGTCGAAGGCTGTGGCTGCAAGACAAAAGGCTGAAGGGTAAGGCTATTACAGAAGGCGAGGCCGGAAAAGCTGTGGCGACTAGGCGGAGGCTACTGAGCAAGGCTGAAAGGCAAGGCTGGAAGCTGCGGCTACACGGCCGAGGGCTACAGGGTTGCTGCTACGCGCAACGCAAGGGCGGAAAGCAGGACTGGCAGCCAAGGCTCGTCAGGCAACGACGCGGAAAGACGACACGAAAAAACGAGAGCTGTGCGTAAAACAAAATGGTTGAAATGTAACTCGATCACGTATAAACCATAACCCTAACACTAAAAACCCTACAATCCTAACCCCGACCGCCCGGGAATTCCCACCAAAGGCTGTTCGCGGGTCTGGTCGGGTCGGGTCGGGCAAGGGCCGCCCCCGACCCGAACCGTGAGAGTTTTTACAAAACCTCCTGACTCGAGCCGAGCCGAGCCGAGCCGTGAGGTTTCGAAATAAATTGGCGCGGGTCATGACCCGTGAAAGGCCTAGAACACCACGGAATGATTGGAATGAGGAGTTACGAGCACGGCGACCAAGTCGTAAACGCTACCAGGGTATCAGTTGATCGGAAATACCTGGTATAAGGTATTTTTGTACCATATTTTGGCAATTGAAATGTACCTTATATTTTGGTATGTTCGATCAGACTGTGGTACGTACGTAGGTCGTTCGTACTGGCTGTATACTTGTAGTGGCAAAAAAGCAATGGAAAAAGTCTTGGATTAAAGAGATGAAGATATCACGTACCCTGGGTACATGATACCATGGAGTCGAGTATAGAAAACAGAGAACTTGGCAAGCGGCTGGAGGATCCAAGGCTGGAGCCGTTCTATTTTAAAGCGGTCGTATCGTCGTGCATACCTGGTGCGCAGCAGTACCACTCCGGCCGTACATGCAAGACCCGTGAGGGTTTCATATTCCTCGTACCCAGACGGTATAACCTTATTACAGCAGCAGTATTAATATTATAGTAGATTTCCGACCAAAGGGACCTACGTACGAGTATGGGATGCCGTCTCCTGCTGGTGTAAGGATGACCTCTATTTTTCATAACAGAATAGAATACGTACCGGTACCAGGTACGCCATACCGGTATACAGCACGTGATACAGCAGTAGTACCATGGTAGTTAACAGTTATACCCCTGCTCGGACCTATGAAAAGTACCATGAGCAACGCCACCACCACCAGCAGCAGCAGCAGCAGCAGCAGCAGCAGCAGCAGCAGCAGCATTGAGGAGTAGAATACCAGTATGGGCAATACGAGCAACTATTCTGCTATTCTCGTAGTGCTGCTGATATAATGGATCATTTTCATCGCCAAAACTTGACACTCGACGAGACTCGAGACAGGGGTAATTTCATTATTTTGGATAGCGTTACCGTCGCCAATCGCCAAGCGAAGCCAAGCGTCGAACCAACTCGCAGTGCTAGTTACCCTCAGGGAGTGGAGAAGAGGAGAAAGATTAAACGTTCCGGCCCACCGAACTCTCCGAGACACTCGCGCGAGACCTCCCCTTCCACCTCTCCTACCCACCCAGTCTATGAAGCTCACTTCACCCTGTCTATGAAGCTCACTTCTTGCTTCGACTTGTTCCGGCGGGACACGAGAGGAGAGGAAACTCCCAACACTACGCGCAAGTAAGTTGCGTTGTAGGCCCTTTGGCTTTTGCAGCGGAACAGAAGGCAACAAACGGTGACAATCACTACGGCGCACCACGACGGTAAGCCAGAAAGGTAAGGACCACATTCGTCAGTCTTGCCACACAAAAAAAATGCACTCAGCACCCTCCCAAAGACAAAGCGACCACGCAAGAGCAATCCCGTAATCAAGGTCTCTCGAAAAAAAAGCGTCACTCTCACCCCCCCTCTTCTTCCTAAAATAAGTAAATACTCGTAAATACCTGCTGATACTGCGCGTGGTGCCACCGTTGTCGGTGCTGCCGCTGCCCGGAAGGAGGAAGGCGCCGCCACTCTACGCACAGCGTTGCGGAACATTGTGAGTTCGGGTGGGAAGCACTACCCCGCGACCTAATCCAGTAATCCCTCCCGCGTTGACGCTCTTGCACTGCCTGTGGGCTTGCTGCCTGAGGTGTCGGTTCCCCGTCGGTGCTCTTTGTGCCCGCCTCGAAAATCCCGAAACCCCTTTATTCGGTTTGATGCAACCAATCAGATTCCCTCAACATTAACCCGAAATGTTTTGCGGAGCCCGAGAGAGGGGAAAAGAGACCTGGTGCATCCAAGGAACATCCCTGTGTTTGCTTTCCGCCGTGTCTGCTGCCTGCTGCGTGCATCACATCGACGAGCTGCAGAGCGGAGAAGCGTTCAGAAAAATCAGCGAGGCAGCGAGTGGCACGGCGACGGGACAGATATTACAACCGAAGCACAGAGCCGCTCTAGCTTGCTTGCTTCGCTTGCTTTCGCTAGGCACCCGATTTAGTGTAACATGTCGGGCGACCTCGTGGGAAGCCGGATCAGTCTCATCTCCAGGAAAGACATCCGATGGGAGGGCATCCTAGTCCAGGTCGATAGGGAGAATGCATCCGTCACGCTCCAGCACGGTGAGTCGTCCGTCGAGGAAAGGTGGCGCTGCGCGGTGCAAGCGATCTTGGAGACAGCTGTGCTATGTTGGTTGCCTCTGTGAGCAGAGTTTGGTAGGAGGCAAGGTAACAGGTTATTACTTGATTATTGTATAGGGGCACCGATGCGGCCTGTCCCGTCTCTCCACCTGTAGCCGGCGACATTGGCCACGCGATCGGACGGCGCTGGCTGCTCGTAGGCTCATGGTCAGCCGCGACGGCACGCCGAGGAGAAGAGGCTAACGGGGCGGGCCTGGTTTATTATAATTTTTCGTCCGTCTGCAACGCTGCCACAACAGCAGCACCAGTAGCAGTAGCAGCTGCAGCAGTAACAAACGTGAGAAACAACATTTATCATCACAGATTTTACGGGAAGATGTTGTACCAAGTACACAAAAAGACAAGTAATGGAATTCCTGTGTTTGTCGTTCTTTCGCCGTTGATGGAGAAAGAGCGTCTCCACTTGGGGTTACTTTTGCCCCCCCCCGCCCCCCGCCTCATTTCGCCAAAGTTGTGTTGGGCCATGTTCGTGGGAGAGGAAGCAGAGCAGGGGGGTCACCTGTGCGTCCACGCAAGGGGCGTGCGGTGGCCGCCAATGTTTTGGTCACCTAGCGGCAGTCTTGGGTTATTCTGTTATTTTCTTAACAAACCTGCTGCTGCTGCTGCTGCTCTGCTGCCGCTGCTGCTCCTTGCTGAAAACTTCTTGATGTTGCTGTCCGTTTGTTGTTGTCCTGGACTGGTTGCTGCTATTGCTGATACGGTTGCGTACTCGGTGCTGCTATTTCATACCAGTACCTGGTACGAGTAATACCTGGTAGTATATACCTCTCCCGAAGTAAAAGGACCTCTTTGATTCTAAGATCAAATAAAAATGTCCTTATATTTCGGGACATAATTTATGTATATGAGTACGACTACCTCACAGATGTACAGCCAGGCACGGACAGCAGTGTAGAGAGGAGTGCGGCTGCCATGTAGATCTGTCGTAAGGACAGCAGTGTTGAAACGTCCCACACACAGCAACAACAATTCAGGTATGGGTTTACCGCGTGAACGACTACAGCAGTACGAGCACAACTCGTGTGTCGTAGAAGAACACACTGCTGGGGATCTGGACTTTCGGCGTGTGCTTTTTACTTGGTTTCCGTGTTTAACTGTTTCGCTGGAGAAAACCTGCAGTCTTGGTGTGACTTGTGTTGACGTCGGTACTAGAGCAGTATGTACCTGATAGGCAGACTACTGCTGTACGTACATGTCCGTACTATCATACTGGTACATATTTTTTTGTCTTCCTCATACGTACACGGACTGTCTTTCCTGCATGAGGCCATATAAAGCCCGTAATACACGCGATCGATATATCACACAGCTTGCAAGTACCAGTATGAGTCGACCAAAGATCGTCGATCTCCCAGCTACCTCCTGTTTTTTTGTTTTTTTTTCATAAATATTTTGTACCTGGTAAAGTAAATAAATACCAACACAGGTAACTGGTACTGCTTTGTCCGTAAATTTAAGCACCTTTTAACTATTACTGCAGTAGTAGAAAATAGAAACGATCCTTACATTCCCGGACAGAGTGCTCAATTTTCCACGCACTTCTGATACACTCAGCAGAAGCTCCTTCTCTTTCCTGGAACAGCAGCAGTAGACTACGTACGTAACGGTCCGCCGCGAGGACTGATACGTACGTATTGCTGCGCCGTTGCTGTCCTGCTACAAATAGTATACAGCAGTAGACTACGTACGTAACTGTCCGCCGCGAGGACTGATACGTACGTACTGCTGCGCTGTTGTTGCTCTCCTGCTACATCCTTCTATTAAAAATATTATACACACAGCATTACTCCCATCGTCGTATTATTTTCATACGAAGGTATAAAAAAAGGTATTACACGAGCATGCCTTGTATGGTATGCACCACACCACCACACCCCCGCGGGTACGTACGTAGCCCGCAGAGAGCAAACAGATATCCAGCAGTATGCCGGGAGAGGTTCATGATTCGTTACGTTGCTTGTTCTGATCGCGCGGCGACTATATATACATACAGCCGTCGTTTCTACCAGGTATTTCCCTGTTTTCCGACCGCGCATGTTTTGAGATTTTGGCAACAATGTGTACGTACGTAGCGCACCTTGGACAGAGAGAGGGAAGAGGCCCTACATACTTGCAACACCACCTTGCACTTAGACTCGGGCAATGCCACACTGTACTACTGCTGCCTGATTGGTCGAGGTTTTCCTTTCGGCCGGCCGGGTTTGTTTCTATAAACGCGAGCCGAAATACGCGGCGGAGCCCCCCAAGCGTTGGAGTTGGGGTTAGAGCTAGGGTGGGGTCGGGTCTGGTCTGGGCCGACGGGCGAGGTAGAAAGTGACCGAAATGTGTTGCACAAGCTTGGTCGAAAGTTCCAAAGTTCGATGATTCGGTATATCTGGGGCTGGGTTGGTGAAATGACTCGAGCTTACACCAGTGCTTCTTTTTATTCATAGGAGGCGTAATACCCGTGGTTTGTGTAAAAAGCGGGCATGTCTTTTATTTGCCTTTCGTAGCCGGTGGTTGGGGTATTATAGCGGGCATGCACAATTAACCCATTTAGTACTGCAGTCATGTTTTGGGGACAAACCACTCTAATTCCAAGTGTTTTGTCCCCAAAACGGGACTGAAGTCCTTAAAGGGTTGAGCAGTAGTTGCAAGGTGGTGGTGCAATTGGGGTACTTTGGGGGTGACGCGGTCTGGTCTGCCCATGTATACGATTGCCGGTCGCGCATGCATGCACCTGCCTCGGGGTTTGCATGGAAGCACCTGTGACACGGCTTTGATGCTGGTTCTTATTCCTTGCTTTCTATATACCATGCGCCGGCTTCGAGTTGGACCAGGTTGGCCGATTTGCTTACATTTCTTTCTAGTTTTCAAGCAGCGTATATACCTGGTATAGAATACTACCTTACGTACTATTGTAGGAGGCATTCTCCCCTCCCCTGGCATTGCTCATTTTATTGTCCCCCCGCCAGGCACTAGCCTCCCCAACTCCGTTTCGAAAGGGATGTGTGGTCAGTGGTCAATTGTACAACAAATGAGTACGTCCCCCCACCCCCCTAGCCGGGCACAACCTGTACTTCAGCCTTTGAAGAAGTTTGTTTGTACCTCGGTTACTGTATGATTATAGAGGCGGTTCCCCCTCAGTAGGCACTGAACAACAATTTAGAATTCCCTCCGAAATACCTTGGATGCTCCGTTTAGGAGGCATTGCCCCCTCACCAAGCAACACAGTTTGCACTTGAGTCTTCTGCATCGGGTTCTCTACTCAAGGGGCATCACTACCACTATATCCCCTCGCCAGGCACCGAACATTTCAGTCGACCACCTGAGGTACTTTTATGTGACCCCTTCACCAGCAACTACATTATTCCGGGGGACCATAGTTAATAGGGCCTATGGTATACATAAAAACCTATCTGGTATATATTTAACCATTTTTACGTACAAGATTTGGTCCTATAACTATGGTCCCCCGTAATAGTGTTAACGCCTCGGTTACTGTATGCTTACGGAGGCATTTCTCCCTCACCAGGCACTAACCACTTTATAGACTGGCCGACTGCCTCGGATTATCAGTGCACTGTATGTAGGAGGCATTGCCCCCACACCAGGCACGACGGTAAGCGCCTAAGTTTGCTTCGTCGGGTTCTTCGCTTAACCCTTTCAGGACCGGTTCTGGGGACAAACTACGTAAAATGTCAGTGGTTTGTCCCCAAAACGGGACTGCAGTCCTAAGTCCTGAAAGGTTTACAACCCTTTTGCGAAGGACCCCGAGATTGTCGCCAACACGATGGTTGGTAACTTTGGTGTTTTCAACCATCTAGAAGCAGCGTGACCGCCCAGCAGTACGGGGAGGGATCATGTTGCGCCCATGCCGTGCCGTACGACTCCTTGCATCAACCGTTGTAACTCGGACACCAACCATCGTATCATCCCCAAATCACGCAGTAGTCGTTGCAGTAATTGTCTATGGTATACCACCATTTTTCCCCTCTTGAAATCCGAAGAGGATCGAAAAGCGTTTGTCCCCTCACCAGGCACTTTTTTTATTTTTCGTTGTATCATCACTTTTACTTTCCAGCTTAACTCGTAGGAGGTTTTTTCACCCTCAGCGATCTTCTGGACAAGCCGTGGTCACAGGTGTCGTCCCTCCTCCCCCCCGGTACGTGCCTTCGTTTTTACCGCGCACAGGGTTCAGCTTTCCTACTGCTCGTCGATTTTCATCGAAGGTTGCCAACTCACGCTCTCGCGCTTTTCCGTTCGTCATTTTTTTTGCAAGTAAAAGTCCCTACACACGTTGAGCCAGTCTATTACCTCGGGTAACTCTACGACCATGAAGGAGGCATTCTTGCCGTACCCAGCGCACTACTCATGTTGCGGTATTCAATGTCTTACCTCGGGTGCTAGTGTATGCTTACGAGTAGTACAGGCAGGCATTTCCCCGTACCCTACCCATGGTCTAAAACTTTTATTGTACCGTGCAGTACCTCGGGCACTGTTGGTAGGAAGTGTTGACCCCTCACCAAGGTCTAAATCACTCTTCTATGCCACCTGGGATACTCTTTCGTAGAGATGCATGGTCTCCTCGCCAATCCCTTGACTCATTAGCCACATTAGTCTGTTAGCCACATTAATATTTTGTCTTCGGGTGATTCGGGTATTCTGTGTGTACGAGGGGCTGACCCATCACCGGGCACTACACTTTTTTTGTCTTATCTCTCGGGTATTATGTCTAAGAAGGGCACTCCCCGGTCACCAGGCACTAAACGCTTTTATCTTCTACGCGTGTACGTGACGGTATCTACAGTAATACCTCGTGACGGTATCTACAGTAGTACCTCGGGCGCAGTTGGTAGGAGGCATTTCTCCCTTACGAATAACCAGGCTCTTCTAATAAGCACTTCAGGCTGCTGTTACGGAGGACCATAGTTAATAGGACCTACGGTAACACAAAAACCTATATATTTCGCTATTTTTCCGCACAATATTTGGTCCTATTTACTATGGTCCCCCATGATAGTAGCAGGTACTCCCCGGCAGTACCGTGAAATGGCATCGGTATGGGTATACCGAAACTTGCAATCAAAGTGGGGACGCTATCGGTATTTAAAGAAACCGGAAATACCGATATCGTTTTACGGTATGACGGTATTCCGGTACTCGTATACCCGCTTTACGAAACCTTATGCATCAAACTCAGCACGGAATTGATTTGTCCGCGAAGACGTTAAAAATTACTGAGACAATGTTGGCCAAATACCGGTACATAATACCGATATTCGATTTTGGAAAATACCGTATAAATACTGAGTGTTCGCGATTTTCTTTTTTTCATTAGATAGTTGCCTTCCTTTCGCTCTAAGAGGTGGTTCCCTTTCTCCTATGATTGTGTTTTGTTTGCGGAGAATAAGCTCCAAGGTTGACTTCGCAAATCCTTCGTGCCGCATCAGGCAGGGGAGCGGGGGGGAACAACAATCCATCTCTTCTTCAACGAACAGCACACAAGAACCAGCAACGCCGGCGGCGGTAGAATTTGCCTCAGTAGGGTCATCGCTGCTATCCCAAGACATCAACAAAAATATTAGCGGCACGGTTCGCGGCAGCTAGCGGCAGCAGCAGCAACAGCAACAACAACAAACAGCAGCAGCAGCGGCAGCAGCAGCTGAGCAGCAAATAGCGTAGCATTTTTACAATTGTTTTTTGGATCGGTTATCATTATCGCCGTGCGCTGCTGCTGCTGCTGCTGCTGCTGCTGCTGCTGCACTCTAGAGTGCGCGGGCCACCGCTCCGGCGCGGTCCGCTAGACCCGTTTTGGGTATTCGGCGTATTGACCGTGGCGACCCCTCACCGCGCCACCGCCGCTGCTGCTACCACTGCTACCGCAGTGTTGCGGAATTATGAAATGATGCACGAGCTTTCGTCATGCGGTCGCGCTCTACTATTGATAGCAAGGCGGTACAAGCACGAGCATAGCATACATTATGTGGTACTTTCAGAACGACGAACCCTCCACGGCATCAAGTGGGCGCAGAGTGTGCCGTAGCGGCGGCCCGCTGAAGCAATCGAACGCCGCTCGACCGCGTCGTATCCCACCTACACCTCTCGAGCCTCTTGTGCTTCCAGGGTTGCCGGATTGTGTCGATGTGATACAGCAGCAGGTGGTGCGTGACGCATTCCAGGCACGGAAGATGCTCGGTGATTATAAGCCAATGGTAAAAAGAGGAAATAAATGTGCGGTACATTTCGTCAATTTCCTCCCTTCTCTAAAGTAGCTTTTCGGCCCCTTTTTCTTGTGGAAAATCCCTCAATTTCTCGCATTTCGGTGTTTATTTTGCAGAATTGAATTACTAGAAACGCTTTTTCCGCGAACACCCTAAATACATACCGGCGAAATACCGGTATTCGAGCCGGAAAAATACCGAAAAAAAATACCGGTCTTGAGTTCGAACGACGGCTTTTTTTTTTAGTGCCGACCGTGTCGTGTTCGACGATGGTGTCCATCACTGACTCACCATGCAGTAAACACATTAAACTTGTCATCTATCTTCGGCACTTTCATCTACCAGTTCAGAGTATTATCCCATCAGTAGTTCTAGTTCAGTATCTACCAGGTCTTTCATGTACCGGTTTCAAAGTATTCTCCCATCAGTAGTTCTAGTTCAGTACCTACCAGGTAGGGGGTTTTCTGTGGGGAGGCATTATTCCCTCGCCAGGAGTTGCCGTAAAGATTGTACACGGGTGTGATCGTGTGTCAGCTCCCTCTTTTTCTGTAACGACCAAGGTTTGCCAAAACCGAACTGGGGTGTTTTCGGAGATATCTGGTCGAGAGCCTTCCGAAAATAGAATGCTCAACTTTTAGCACCCTTAGTACCGTTGCTAAGAGGGAGCGACCGCTGAAAAATTACCGCACCGCAGCTGTGGTTGTTCAACGGCTCTTTGCGGTAGCCGCTATAGTCTCAGCGCACGTCGTGGTGGAACCCGAGCTTCGAAGCGGCCCCGACCCAACCAGGTTTACGTTACCCGCTATAGTCTCGGCGCACGTCGTGGTGGGACCCGAGCTTCGAAGCGGCCCCGACCCAACCAGGTTTTACGGTAGCCGGTATAATCTCAGCGCACGTCGTGGTGGGGCCCGAGCTTCGAAGCGGTCCCGACTCAACCAGGTTTTACGGTAGCCGGTATAGTCTCAGCGCACGTCGTGGTGGGGCCCGAGCTTCGAAGCGGACCCGACCCAACCAGGGCAAGACAAGCCAAGGCATACAAAGGTGTCTTTGGTCGCGAAATGATAAGTCGCCGCGGACAAGTAACAAGACAAACAGGAACAGGGTTCCAGGATAAGCCACAAGATAGGTCACATAACTTGAGGCACACAGACGGGTCACAGGGTAATTCACAAGACAGGTCACAAGATGAGTCGCAGAAATTTGGGCATACAGGTCGCGAAGTAAGTCGCAAGGCAAGTCACAAGGCAAGCCGCAAGATGTCACGAACTTGAGACACGGGACAAGGCGCAGACGAGCCCTGATACCACCAATAGCCACCTGCTTGATCACGTTAAGAGTTAGAAGACGAAGCAGAGGACGCGTCAACTGGGCTGTTGTTTTTCTACAGTAGTATGTTACGTTCATACATTCATACTTGGAAGACGAGTCAGAGGACGTGTCAACTGCACCGTCGTTTTCTACTACAGTATTCATGCGACAGATCGTAAGCAGGCACGACGGCTTGTGAGTGAGTTTTTGTCTTTTAGCCTTGCGTCACAACCGTGAGCCACGTCACATACCGTAAATCAACCAGATAGGGCCAAGTCACACACCGTCCGGTATTTTTCGATGCAGTACCGGTATTGCTTTCTACTGCTGCTGAAATGGAAATACAGTAGCATGGATACTGTACGGTGTAGATATGTACCGCTTTTTTCTTTTGCCCTAGGAGCGTGACTGTAGTCGGCGTAGATACCCCGTTTTACTTCTACTAGATTTTCGACACGTATTTCCAAGTAGTTTCCTCCCGAAACGCAGCGGAGGTGTGAGCGCGTAACACGCGATAAACACTTGTGGAATGCAAGCAATGGCTGCCTGGTCGGTGGAAACCCGACGTCCTCCGTCCCGGCATTGTAGGGTTTGCGAGGGTCCACGGTCATACGACTACGGCCATGCATGATATCGAGTACACCCCCGCCCCTGTGGGAGGATGATCCGAGCAGGTTTCATCGATAACAAAGGGGGGAAGGCAACACGACGAACGGTGAAACCTCTTCATAGATGCACCGCTCGGCGTTTGGACTCTCCTCGTTGTCACGAAAACCAGATTGGAAAATTGTCTGAGCGGGGACGCGTGTTGGTCTGTTTACCTATTACGGGGGGCCGTAGTAAATAGGACCTACGGTATATACAAAAAAAAACATATATATATATACCTATTTTTACTAACAATATATAGTCCTATTTACTATGGTCCTAAAATTAGCGTGTTCTACTGCTTCGTATATATACAGCGGTCATCAACTTTTTAACTTATATTGCGAGATTATGTTACCATGCGTATTAGAATACCTGGTACACTGTACGAGTACCAGGTAGGTAATTAACCTTTTATTTACCTTTCGCGGGAAGTGTTTTTGTTAATAGTTCACCGGAAGAGCAGCGGAACCCGAACAATTTACTGCAAGCCGCTGTGCGCTGCTGTAAGAGTGCAACGGATGCTTGTATCAGTGCAGCACAGTGCAGCACGGCGTTACTACGATTGTTCGCCTTCGTGGTCATTCGAGCCTATCTTGTAACCGCTGACTATTAATACCTGGTAGATTTTTGGCGAGTGAGTCAGTGCGATGACAACGAGCGCAAGATCACCAACAGCAACAGCGAGCAACAAGCAGAGATACGTGAATTAAATAGAATGTGCATCCCCTCGAACATGGTTGCTGCTGCTGCTGCATGAAGCCGCAAGCTAGCGCCCCCCCCCCCGCCCCCCCTGTAGGGATGCGGGGGTCTATGGTCATATACCACTACGGCCTTGCATGCTATCGTGTACCCCCCCCCTCCCCCCCCCCCCCCCGCGTCTCCCACGGGGTTTCCTGATCATAGAGGCATTCCCACGCTCTACCCCTGCCCCCCAAAGGCACTCGCGCGACCGCATTTTTTGCCTCATGTTTTTCCTCAAGACGTGCGAGTAGTGTATGCGACGTGGTCCCGTTTCAACAACATGGTTGCTACAGAAGTGCGCACAAAACTCCACATTTCAGCATCGTTCCTAGGTTTCACCCCCGCGCACGCACGCACACACACACACATTCACGTGCCTACTATTAATAGAGTCGATAAGCCCTTAACCCCATTATTACGGGGGGTCATATTAAATAGAACCTACGGTACACACAGAAACCTATATAATTCGCTCTTTTTACTAACAATATTAGGTCTTATTTACTATGGTCCCCCGTAATAGTACTGGGGTTCCGCTTTAGGACAAACCAGTCAAATTCCAAGCAGTTTGCTCCCAAAACGGGACTGCGGTTCTTGCAGGATTAAATACACAGGTTATTAATTGTACGTATTATGCACCGCTCTCACATGATTCGCCGCAAGCATTTTTCCTTCACACACACGCGCACAGCAGTAGTGGTGGTCCCTCTAAGATGAGTGCCGGTATGCGGCCAGCCAACAATACACTCTGCACTCTGCCACACAGGTTCATCCTATGGTATCTGTGCCAAGCGATTCCACAGGCGCTATACGTAGCAAACGACCGGCGCTATGAAGGTACCCCTGCTGCGGTACCCCTCTCGTATACGTAATACGTTCGCAGCTACTGCTGTGTGGAATACCTGCCTCTCTTGGTTGCAGAAAAAGTACGTATTTACGGTAGCCTGCCTCGCTTGGCTCTTGGTTTATAAAAATAAGTAAAAGGACGTATTTACAGCAGTATTACGGGGGACCATAGTAAATAGGACCAAATATTGTTATTACGGGGGACCATAGTTAATAGGACCAAATTTTGTTAGTAAAAATGGTTAAATATATAGGTTTTTATGTAGACCATAGGTCCTGTTAACTATGGTCCCCCGTAATAGTAAAAATAGGGGAATATATAGATTTTTGTGTGTACCGTAGGTCCTACTTAATATGGTCCCCCGTAGTAGGATTCCAGGGGTGCGGGGGATGGGGGAGGGCGCTGTGCTCACTGACATGAGGATCAACCCGTTTTTCTCCGTTTTTTTGTTTCCTTTTCCATGTACCCTCGAAAACCAACCGACCTTTCTTTTTTTTTTCGGCCCCTTGTGATTGGCTGCTGGTCTGTTCTGCTGGATTCTCTGCCATGTCTCAGACATGAAGCACCCTCTGGTTTTACGTTTCGTTTTGTTGGATCCATCCCCTTCCCTCGAAAACCGACCGACTTTTGTTTCGCTCCCCTGTGATTGGCTGCTGGACTGTTCTGCGTTCTGTTCCCTGTTCGTCCTGCGGCGGTGGAACTTTCTGTTGGCCAATCAGTGAAGAGCTGGGGCACGGAGGGACGCCAGGAGGGTGACCAGCAGATTCCCCCGTTAGATCACCTGCATGACCGCGTGAACTTCCGCGGGGAGGACATTAAGGACCTGCACGTCCACGAGGTGTGGGGTGGGAGTGCGTGTTGTCACGTGGTCCGGCTAGAAATATGAATGCCGAGAGTAGTAAGCCGTTCGCCTTGTTTTTTACCCCCTTGTACATATGTACCACTGCAAAAAAAGAGTTTTCACTCTAATATCCAATCAGTGTCTGCCCCGAGAGAAAGTAGGCGGTATTTTATCGAGGCACGAGATGGAATGTACCGGTTTTGTACGTACGGAAGAAGCCCGCCAATCAGAATCAACGCAGGGTGTGTATGGATGTACCGGTATGTAGCCTTGAGCACCTTGTGGTCGGTTTGTTGTACGAACAACTAACCTGTGAGCCTAACACGCAGAGGGGCAGCGCCGGCGCTACAGGTCGATGGCGTGATACCATTTTGTGCGGAAGTGTAAGGAAATTTTACACACGAATGTTCACACCAAGCGTTGCTTATATTCCCGGTCAGGTATTACCCATAGTACTATTTCGCGGGGGCATAGTATTCCATACCAGGTATTTTCGGGGGACCATAGTAAATAGGACCAAATATTGTTAATAAAAATAGAGAAATGTATATACCTGGTAGGTTTTCATGTGTACCGTAGGTCGTATTTACTATGGTCCGCCGTAAATAGTACCAGGTACCAGGTAAGCAGAACCTACGATGGACTCGAAAGCCTTGCACCCCCCATGTGTTTTTTCTTACCTACCTGGTACCTGGTACCATACGTATTAGGTCCTCTGATTTCCCTGTTCCCCTGCAATATCGATAGTTTGAGCTGCAATAAAGGGTTGACTTGAATTCCGATTTGTGCCCGAAAGGGTGGTGCAGTTTTCGTACCCATACGTCCCTTCAGAAGTGTAGGGGACAGACCCCAGAAGGGGTTTCCGTTTGGCTACTCGGCGTAAGTGTAGTTTTTTTTCGTTTTTTGCGCTCAGAAACGGGATAAAAAAAACGGCAAAAAACGTGCGAACGCCAATCAATCAAAACCCGCGAGCGGCAATCGAAACTTACGAGTGAAGAGCGTTTTGAGAGTGGGAGATGACGATGATGGGGTTGTCCTGTACACCGGAGGCGTTTTCCATCTGGGAGATCGTTACGATTTCGGGAACCGTACTCGGATACTACCTGGCACGTTTTTTTTTATATAGAACCGTCCCGTGGGTTTTGCGATTGCGAACGAACGTAAACGTTTAACGCGCAACACACATACATCCCTGCTATGATATGTGCGTACGAGTATACCGTGTCCTCAATCTAATTGCGAAAAAATTGAACCCAGTGCTGTACGATACTGCCCTCGCTCTTGCCCCCGCCTCCGCCCACTGAGCCAAGCAGGTTCATGAAACCCCCAAAATGGTAAATTTCTATGTTTTTGTTTCTCGCTCAGTTGCTGTTTCCGTGGTACCACAGTAGCAGCTCTCGAACAACTGGGCAGACACCACGGTAGATAGAACAACAAGCGCGCTTCACTATTTTCTTTCCAAGCGTTACAGCCACGCCCAAATGATTGTGTTTTCATGTTTTTTGTTTTTCGCTCTCTTTATAGGCAGCCACGGTGCAACAGCAGCCGCATTTCTTTGGGAACATTTTCCCCTTTTTGTGACGGCCACGCCCCTGATCCTCGCCCTCTCGCCCTCGCTCTTTCGCTTACATACTCTTTGCCCTCACGTTTTATTTTTTTTGTTACTAATTTTGGCAGACCGCGGAGCCGGCAACACCCCCGCCACCGCCGCCGCCGCAGCCGCAGCCGCAGCAGCAGCAGCAGCCGGAATCGGCGCCGCAGGCGAAGCCTCAGCCGCAGCAGCCCCAACACCCTGAAGGGGAGACGCACGATACCCCTCCCCAGGGGTCGACGAGGTCGTCCTCTGCGCGCGTGGCCCCTGATATGGCGGCGGGAGGGGGGGCGGGGGGGGGGGGTGATGATGATGACAAGGCGGGCGAAGGGGGGGGGGGAGGAGGCGCGTCTGGCATGATGAGGGACCAGGTGTGTGTGTGGGTGGGTGGGTGGGTGGGTGGATTGCGAGTGGGGGTGGAGGAAGGGGCGGCGGTGATGGTGTGGTTTTCGTCGTTGTTGATATTGCTGTCGTTGTTGTTGTTGCGGTTTGCTGCTTTGCTGTTTTCTGTCGTGATTGCCTTCGCTGCTGCTATCTGTTGATGTTGCTGTCTCTTGTGTTTTTCCACGAAGGGGCGCTTTGTCCTTTCAGGACTGCAGTCAGTCCCGTTTTGGGGACCACGTGCTTGGAATCTGGGTGGTGTGTCCCCAAAACGGCACTGCAGCCCCTAAGGGTTAAGCTTCATCAACCCTTTCTCCACTGCGAAAAAAAAATGACAGTAGTCTTCCCCCCAAAACATGCGTGCGGTTCGTTAAAGCGGGGGGGGGTTACGTTCCCGAAAGCCGGTCGGTGAGGGGTGCCTTCGCCCTCTCCCACGTACGTCTCTTGTTGGCTCCGACGCGACGGAAAACATGTCGCCGCCGCAGAAAGTTTTCCACCCCTGCCGAGTCGTTTCCGTGGCCTCATGCTTGGAAAAGTGTTGTGCAAGCTTCGAGTGCCCCCCATAATAGTGATATGTTAACGCGATTACCCTCCAACTGGTGAATTGCCATGTTGAAAAGCCGATGGGATGTTTTTGCTCCCGTTCATGACACTTTTTTTTATGCCACGCGCGGTTTGAACCCCCCCCTGGAGGTGTCTCCCTTAGAAGTAGAAAGGGATGCGTTGTCAATGGTCGAATGACTAAGGCAAGCAACAAATGAGTACCCCTCCTCCCTTCACCCCTCGTTTTGTTGTTTCTGTGCTTTGGTGCAGGGCCGCAAGCCGGGGAGGTACCAGCCGCCGCACAAGAATCCCAACTGGAAACCCCCCGCGACGGTGCAGAGGTAAGTGCGTTTTACCTCCCCGTTTTGTCTTATTTGCGCTACTTTCTAAAGCTCCCCCTCCCGTTCAAAGCCCAGGTCCGGGAGTAAATTAGTCCCGGTATCTGCTACGTACTGCATGTGGCATGCGTCCCGTCCGATATGCCAAGTTATCGAGTTTGGGACCCGAAGACAATGGCCAACAAGGTCATCTGCTGAACCGTCTGCGAGTGTTGGCGTTGGCGCGCCGCGACACGAGTGGGATCGTGGTGCGCTCGCCGTCCGTGTCGTGCTATTCAATATAAGTGCTTGTTTGTGTAGCCACGAACGCGAAAGAAAAACCACCCGCCCAAGCAAGCACCAGAATATCAATCAATGGAATCGACGCTTGCCATCGCGTGTGCAAGAAAGTCGGCCTCTCAAACGGTTCGTGGGGGTGGTGCAACTCACCCTTCGTGCGACTCGCCGAACACCTCACGGCGCTTAGCGCTTTTGGTTCAAGCAATGTCTACCTGGTAAGAGAGAACCCGACGTTCTCCGTCCCGGCGTTGTAGGGATGCGAGGGTCTATGGTCACACGACTACGGCCGTGCATGATAACAATCATGAGTGCATCGCCTCTCAAGCAAGCAGTGGCCGATGTTGTAGTCGTCGTTCTTTGTTTTCTCGGTTTTTGTTTTTTCGGCCTTTTCGCGCATACAAACACATCACAAGGCCCATTTGGCGCACATACTACTGTAAATGAACCAACACAATGACGCGCATACAGCAGACAAACAACCCGCACACATCGCGGATAAGAACAGGGGGCGTGCGAGCCCTGGGAGTGGCACGGGTTCCGGTAGCACCGGAGCTTGTTAACGAACACTTTCCCGCATTCAAACAAGCGCAAGACGCACTTTAACGCGTGCACAAGTAACAAGCAAAGCAATCGCGCATACAACCACGACGCGCATTCAGCACATACAACTCTGTCCCGAGATGCAAGCACCGTTTGTGCACTAAGATTCAATCCGAACGGTCCTTCTGTTCATATGGGGGACGTAAATAGCGGTACAACACGAATCACACACCCGACGTATTTTGCTCTTTTTTCGCGCATACCAAACCCAACCTAACTTTCTCACGCGCATACAATGAAAGAAAACACTCACACACGCACACAGGGGCCCTCCAGGTCCCCGAAGCGGCGCGAGGTCCGGCACAGGAGACTTTTGCGGGGGGATACAGTAGAGTAGCTAAACCAGCTTTTACATGATCGCGCCCAGATGCTGGTCCGAACAAAAACAAACGCGCCTGCAAACAAAACACCGCACGGACAATTTCTTCCCGCGGATACACCGCACAAGAACAAAACACCCCGATGGATTTACCCTTCCTTTTTTTTATTTTTCTGTTTGTTCTTTTTTTTTCGCGCATACCTGGTACAAAACACACCGCAACCTTTTTCTTCCGCGCGCGCACACACCTACAAACAAAGCAGGGGCCCTCCGGGTCCCGGAAGCGGCGCGGGGTCCGGCACCGGAGCTCTGCCCGGACAGGGAAACCACTTGCTCAGCAGGCGGACCCGGGGCGCGGGGGGCGGGCCGCTGGAGGAGGAGGGCGACTTCGACTTCGAGGCGGGCCTAGCCAAGTTCGACAAGGAGAAGGTGGGCTGAGGGTTTCCCGCCCCCTTTGGCGGGAGGAGGGGGGGGGGGGGGGGGGGGTACTCGATAGGAGAGATGTACTTGATCTCAGGCATGGACGTAGTCGTATGTATTGGCCATAGACCCTCGCATCCCCGGGGGATACTCTGTCGTTGCTCGCCTTGGTCATTATTTGACCATTTACCACGCATCCCTTTCGAGATCGAGGGGTATGCTCATGTCGTGCATGGCCGTAGTCGTATGAACACCAAGCGCGAAGCCCCGCGATGTGTTGGGCAAGTCGCGTGAAGGGTGGGCTGCATGCATCCCACTAAGAACCACTTGTGCGGCGGTCGTCAATCGTGCGTATGGATAGCATTGCCGAATGAGTTGGTCTGTGTCCCGATGCGGCGGGGGGGTATTGCGTAGCTAAGCGCGGCCTGGGGTGGAGGGGGGAATGGAGGAGGTTTTGATGGGATGGCTGTGTGATTTTTCTGGTTGATTTGTTTTGTTGTGAGTGTGTGTGTTTTTTGTGTCGGACGGTTGATAGTTAGGTACTCTTTGTTGTCGCTGTAGCGGCTGTTTTCGTTGGTGATGTTGCTGCTGTTGTTGCTGCTGCTGTTGTTTTTTTTGTTATTCCCGTTTTCGCTGTTGGTGATGTCGAGGTTGTCGTTGTCAATTTACGCTTTTTTATTGAGCCACTAAGGCCGGGTAAGGTTAGGATCCGATCCGGACAGCGCCCGACGAAGCACCCGCCTGTCTATCGAGAAGCTTCCGCATCGCATGTGTGCCACCTCCCCCCCCCCCCGGATGATTGACCGCCGCATGCCCACGCTCGTTGAATACCGCCTTCTAAGGACAAGCCGCTCCAATCTCCGCTGTTCTAACTCTGGTATGCTCTTTGCTTCCCCCTCTCCCACTCGCCCCCCCCCCTCCCCTCGTGCGAAACCCCTTGCTTCTACCCGCCCCCCCCGCCTCCCGTCCGATACCCCTCGCTTCTCCCCTCTCTCCCTCTCCCTCTCCCCTCCCTCGCTCCCTCTCCCTCTCCCCTCCCTCCCTCCCTTCTTCCCTCCCTCCCTATCCTCTTCCGAAAACAACGTTTTTCATTTTACTATATATATCGACACGGTTTTTACTGCCAAAATGTAAACGAAAAAAAACGATGCGAGCTCAGGAGATGGCCCTGCTGGCGGGTGGCCTTTCGTCGTCGTCTTTGCTCGACGGCAGCAACCCTTCGTCCTCGTCCGAGGCGAACGGTGGCTCAACGATCACATCGGACGCCGTATCTAACGGTATTCTTGAGGGAGGGGATACGGGTAAATCGCCCCCTACCCCCGCAGGAGAGGAGGAGGCGGCGGCGACGGCTGCGGGTGAAATTGGGGGAGGCGAGGGAGGGGTGGGGGGGCGGGAGGAAGGAGGGGGCGCGGGGGGGGGGTTAGTGTCGGCGACGACGGGCGAGGGGGAGGAGGAGGCGGATGGGGCGGGCGGGGGGGCGGGGGGAGGGTCCGCCGCGGCGGCGGGGGGGGCGGCAGGGGGGGGGAGGCGGAGCGGCGCCGACGGGGGCGGGGTGTGGGTGGAGCCTCCCATGGTTGTGAAGAAGTATAACAAGGTGGGTGGGATGTATGGTCGTGGTGGTGGTGGTGGTGGTGGCGGGGGCACTCTTTGTCATGCATGGTCGTAGTCGTATGAATATAGACCCTCGCATCCCTCCAATGCAGGGGGGAGTGTTTCATTGTCGTGCATGCCCGTAGTCGTATGACCATAAACCCTCGCATCTCCTACAATTCCGGGACGGAGCACGTATGGTTTTCACGGACCACGGACAAGGCAGACATTTGCTTGCACCGCGCCGTGAAATGTTGGGCGATTCGCATGAAAAGGGTGACCTGCGTATATTTGGTGGGGGAAGGGGGAGATGGGAGGAGGGCGGGGGGGGGGGGCGGAAACCTCCCATGGCTGTGAAGTACCATAAGGTAAGTAGGATGCTAGCGGGGGGCGGAGGGGGGTGTACTCGATAGGAGAGATGTGCTCGATCTCATGCATGGCCGTAGTCGTATGACCATAGACCCTCGCATCCCTGCAATGCCGGGACGGAGCATGTCGGGTTTTCACCGACCAGGCAGACATTGCTTGGGGGGCAGAACGTTTGGGTTGGATTTTCGTTCATTTTTTTTTTGTTTTCGATTTTTGGTTTAGTTTGACAGTCCATCTGCTGCGAAATTGCCTTACCTTGACCTCGAGTATTTTTTCCAAACAAATATGGCGTCAGTGGGGAGAGAGAGAAGGTTTAGAGAAGGTTTACACGCTTTTTTTCATGTTTGTGCTCCGTGTCGGTGACCTACTATACTAAGCCGTTGCCGTATGTGTTTTTTTGTTTGTTTTTCATTTCTGGCAACAACCGAACGGAATTGGACTGAATCGACCGACCGACGCGATGTCACCGTAGTCGTCGTTCCTGATCTTGTCTTCACGTGTTTTTCGTTGGGCGTTTGTGTTGTCCTTGGGTGTTGTTTATTTTCTAATTGTTCTAATTACGGGGGACCATATTAGATAGGACCAGGTATTGTAAGTGAAAATAGCGAAATATGTAGTTTTTTTGTGTGTACCGTAGGTCCTCTTTAATATGGTCCCCCGTAGTAGTGTTTTAAAAGCTTGTTCGTTTTGCTGGATTGCTACTGTTTGCTACGGGAGACTTGACTCCCAGTTGACCATCCGTTGGAATTTCTCGCCGGCACAACTTGGCAGGCTTTTTTCACCCGAGACGTTGATAAAAAGGATCTTGCTCCCTCAATAGTCTCGACGAGCTACTGGTCAATGTTTTACTGTAGTGGGATTTTGCCCGTTTTGCAGGCTCGGAATTCCAACGAACGGATGGCCAAAACCGGCCCATGTTCTGCTTCCTGTCCTGAATCAGGTGGATTGTGCGGCTACCCGATTTTCGGACAGAATAACGAAAGCTGGGGCAGTTAGCCATCCGTTGGAATTTCGAGACTGCAGAACCGGCCAATCCTACCATGGATTCCTCTCGAAAATTGCCCAATGGCTGTATTGAGGGAGTAGGGGATGTTTTCAACCCCTTTAGAACCGCAGTCCCGTTTTGGGGGCAAACCACTCAAATTCTAAGTAATTTGTCCCCAAGCGGAACTGCGGTCCTAAGAGGGTTAATCTCCCCAGCAGAAGAAGCTTGCAAAGGTGGTAAAAATCCTGTTTCGATTTCGTTCACCGTTGGGTCACCCGTGCGGCCGTCGTCCTTGTTCGTTAGCGTTTCTGTTATTTAGTGTCCCGATTTATTTTCATCTTTTGCTGTCCGTATGATGTGTTGTTCTAATTGTTTCTTACGTGTATTTTGTTGTTGTTCTGTTGTTGTCTTACAACAGTCGTCTAAATACGTACGTTGTTTTCGTTTGTTTTTTTCATGTGTGTTTTTATGTGTATGCTGTTATTGTCTTGAGAGATCGTCCATCTTCATTTTCGTTCTTGGTGAGGTCTTGTTTCCGTTGTTGGTCATTGTTGTCTTAACAGTCGTCTTTCTTCGTTACCGTTCTTGTTAATATCTTCTTTTTTTTTTGTCTCTCTGTTGATGCCATTGTTTTCTCAACAGTCGTCCTTCTTCGACGAGATTTCGTGCGACGCCCTCGACGGGAGGGGGCGCATGCCCGGCGGAAGCGGAGGCGAACGGACGCGCAACACGGAGACCTTCGGGGCTACGAGCGTTGCCCTCGCGGCGGGCAGCAGGCGTTACGGCGGGCGGGGAGGGGGGGGCGGTTACAACGGATACTCGGTGAGCTCCTTGTACAGAGTACTACTGCTGTATTTGTAGTTCGTAGCACATTTATATTGTTTCACATCCTTAGTGGCCGAAGAGCATCTACAGTAGATAATGATATTGTCCGAGATGTGCACTGTTTCACACGGCGGACAGCAGGCGTTATCGGGGGCGTTATGGGGGAGGGAGGGGGGGGGGGGCGTACTCATTTGTTGCTTGCCCTTAGTCAAATGACCAAAGTGGCGGGGGGGGAGGGGGCGGGGTACTCGATATCATGCATGGCCATAGTCGTATGGCCGTAGACCCTCGCATCCCTACAATGCCGGGACGGAGCACGTCGGGGTTTCACCGACCAGGCATACATTGCAGAAAGGGCGGGGGGCGGGCGGCGGTTGCAACGGTTACTCGGTGAGCTTCTGTGTTGCGTGCTGCTATGATACACCACTCTGACCGAAAATCTTTGACCGAAAATATTATCCCCATGTGGGCTTTGGGGTCAACATTAAACGGTGATTATATCCCCGGCCAGAGTGGTAAAGTATGACACTCGGTAAAATACCCCCCCCAAATGGGCACGAGTTTTAAAGTTGGTTTTCTCGACTACGTGGACAGCGGAAAAACACCGAGTGATGATGCGCCTTATGGAATAATGCCGACGAAATATTTTTCCGGAGCCACCTCCCCGCTCGTTTTGGACAAAGTCGTCATGACAAAATCGATCCTGAGGACGTGTTTCCTTGCGTATTGTACTGCTGTGCGCATATTACGGTAATGTGTATTACTTGGCACACAGGTAATAGCTGGTTCCAGCGACACCCTTTTTTTTCCACTTTTAGGTAAATAAGACAATGAATAAATACCTTGAAAATCATGGCACAAAGCATAGGCACGTCAAGGCGACGCATGACCGTGAAGCTAAATCGGGGGACCATAGTAAATAGGACCAAATATTGGTATTAATAGTAAAAATAGGGAAAGACAGGTTTTTGTGTATACCGCAGGTCCTATTTACTATGGCCCTAGTTCGTGATACGCTGGGGATTGTTCGTATTTCTTTAGGAGGCGTGATTGGTGATTGCATAGCTGTTCGAGATTCAGGGGGGCTATAATGAGTTCAGTGTGAGCCTTCTTTTAACCCTTTTAGACCCGCAGTCCCGTTTTGGGGGCAAACTACTTGGAATTAGAGTGGTTTGTTCCCAATCGGGACGGCGGTACTATGGGGGTTGAGTCATAAATCGGCCAATACGTGAAATAATTCGACACTGCTACGTAAAATTAGGAAAATATGTACCAGGTAGGTTTTTGTGTATACCGTAGGTCATGTTTACTATGGTCCCCCGTAAATAGTTTTGGTGTGCGAGCTGTAGTTCGTGATATGAGGGAATTGTTCGTTTTTCTTTGGGAGGCGTGATTGCATACCTGGTCGAGATTCAGGGGGGCTGCAGTGAAATTTCCTGTGATTCTTTTTTTAACCCTTTTAGTAGCGCAGCCCCGTTTTGGGGACAAACTACTTGGAATTAGAGTGGTTTGTCCCCAAATCGGGACTGCGGTACTGAAGAGGTTGAGTCATAAATCGGCCAATACGTGAAATAATTCGACACTACTGTAGACGTGTGGACATGATCGCATCAGCAAGGGGAGGACGTACATGATACTTGTTTCGTTCTACGAGCCGTTGAAGGCTTGTGAAAGAAACGCCCTACCAAAGTACTATAACAATGCACAGAACTCTTGGAAACCCTACAGTAGGGGAACTCTATACTTTCACGGAAATAACTTTAGCATCGTCGTGGAAAAGCGACGTGGGGAACGAAATTTGGCAGGGGTGTTGTTCTTCGTGGCCATACGAAAAAACGCCTTCTTGGCCTTTTTCTATTATTTTTTCTCTCCCATAAATCCGGTCACAGTTGCCGAAAAATCCCTCCAAAAAACTCCAAATGTGTCGGTCTCCTCTAGCTAGAAAAATCATTTTTTTAAAGGTCAATGTGTCGTTTTTTCGTCCGGTCATGAATGAAGAGCAACTCAGCCGAATTTCGTTTTCCAACTCGTTTTTTACGAGGAGTGCAAAAGTCGAAAAGTTCCGGCTTTCGCTGGAACCAGCTCGTACATACCAGGTATTTATGATACTGCTGTGATTCACTTGAACATGTATACTGTTTCCCCACGGAAACGAGCGGTTTCCTCTCGACGGGCAGCAGGCGTTGTCGGGGACGGGGAAGGGGGGGAGGGGGGAGGGATGGAAGGGGGGGGGCAGTTATGACGGTCACTCAGTGAGCTGCTTTACTGAATTACCACTACCTGGTACTACAGTAAGTATCTACAGTAAGTATATATTTATTTTCACAAATCGTATCGGACAGCATCACGATTTACGTGTAGATCGTCTACATCCTGTACCTGCCCGTCTGAAAGTACGTTCTGCGGGGTCTGTTTTTTTTTCGTGCAGATTCAACCCAGTAACGTGGGCTTTGGTCATGATCGTTACTCGGGCGAGCTGTGCTGTACGGAGAACACCTCGGACAGATAGATCGCCGCACGTCACGATCTATGTATCTGTCTACAGCAGATCATCTATATAGCAGATGTTTGTTACACCTACGGGTGTGAGATGTTGTGCAAGATCTGTGTATATCGTGCAGATCAAGTCCAGGAAATATCTGCTTGGTCATGCAGATCACTAGGTATGCCCCCCACCCCCCCCCCCCCCCCCCCCCCCCCCTCCCCCCCTAACACAATCATCGTGAAACAGTACGTATGTGGGTAGGCAGGCTGGTTGGTGACCCCATTCCCTGCCTCCCTCCCTCCCTTGAATACTACGATATGTATATACGTATACGTACCGCTACTAATTAATACTACATATCATAAGGTTTCCATTTACAGCAGTGGTTCGTTTCGCTTCGGTTCGTTTCAGTCAAGAGCGTTCCGTACCAGGTAGTCGTTTATTTTCCGTCAGCTATTTTTCCAGGTCTTTTTTTTTTTTGTTTCGCCCGTTTTTTTTGTTTAACGTGTTTTTGTTTATCCGTTTGTTTTCGCTTGTTTTTTAAACGCGTATTTTCGTTGTTTTTTGTTGTAAACTTTTTTTTCTTTTCTTTTTCTTGACGTTGTTTCTCGGGTTAACGTTTTGCGTTTTTTTTTGTTCTACGTTGTTTGTGTTTTGTTGCTGCTATGCTTTTATCGCAGGGCGGCGGGAGGAGGAGAGGCTACAACAACGACCGTCAGGGTCGGGTGATGGCGGCTACAGGGGGCCGGGTTACCAGCAACCTGCCGGAGGCGGGTAGCGGTGGCCGGGGGAGGGGGTGGCGCGGGCGGCGGCGGAGGTCGAGGTAGCGGTGGGAACCGGCATGAATCGAGCGACAACTGGCGCCGTACGTAGCCTCCTAGCGTAAGCCAGCCTCGCCAATCGTTTTGGCAGGAAGTGTGGTGGGGGGGGGGTCAAGGGCGCTAGCGGAAGGAATGGTGGACTGGGGAAGGAAGGGAGGGAGGGAGGGAGGGAGGGAGGGAGGGAGGGAGGGAGGGAGGGAGGGAGGGAGGGAGGGAGGGAGGGAGGGAGGGAGGAAGGGAGGAGGGAAACGCGCTGGGTCGTTTACTGGGCGGCTGACGGTGGCTCGCGAGAGATGGGATAATCGCCGCAGTAGCGGTAGCAGTGGCTTCATCAGCAACAGCAGCAGTGGAAGCAGCAGAAACAGCAGCAGTAGGAGCAGCGGCAGGGGCGGCAGCAGAAACATTAGCAGCAGCAACAGGGGCTCAATGAGAGTGGGATTGGGGGTTTGCGGGAAGTGGTGGATGGAAAGGGGGGGGGGGGAGGGGGGAGGGGGAAGGGGGAGGCGGTAGGAGTTCATAGGGTTGCAGGAAGGCTTTTCATGGTGGGGAATAACATTATGCCGTTTGTCGGGGGGGGTGAAGGAAGAAAAGAGTCGTCGCGTGCGACTTTGGGGATGTGGTGATGGTGGGTGAGGGTATAGAGGGGTGGAAGCGGCAGGGGACGGGGAGGGGCGAGTGGGGGCGAGGGGGGGGGGGGGGGGAGAGGGTAGAGATGCGGTGTCTCGCGGGCGTTTAGTTTGAATGTTTTGCGCACACGCTTGTCTGTCTTGTGGGGTCGGTGGGTGCTTTGGATCGATCGTTCGTTCGGCGTAGGGAGGGGGGGTGGCACATGTGTTTGGTTTTGTTATTTTGGTGTTTTGTTGTTTTTGTTGTTTTGTCCCCCGTTGGTCCGTGTTTTTTTCTGGGGGGGGGCTTTTCATCTTCGTGTAGGTAGACAAATAATGCCGCCGCCCTCGGAAGGTGGGAACGATACGGGCGGAGAGAATGAAATAGGGAGTGATGGGTGGGGGGGTGGGATGTACTCATGTCATGCGTGGCCGTAGTCGTATGACCATAGACCCTCGCATCCCTACAGTTAGTGCCGAGACGGAGCACGTCGGGTTTTCGCCGACCAGACAGACACTGCTTGCTCCAAGCGCGAAGCGCCGTGAGGTGTTGGACCAAGTCGCGTGAAGGGTGAGCTGTATCGTACTGA
This sequence comes from Nereocystis luetkeana, assembly GCA_031213475.1. Classification (NCBI taxonomy): domain Eukaryota; class Phaeophyceae; order Laminariales; family Laminariaceae; genus Nereocystis; species Nereocystis luetkeana. The sequence goes on from JARUPZ010000008.1 coordinate 4,496,652, forward strand.
GAACCGCTTGTGAGGCGGGTGGCGTAATGCAATGCGTCGGAGACTCTGCAAGCTGGATTACTAGCGGTGCCTTCTGCCCTTCTCCCCTCCCCCCCCCCTCCGCCCGCCCCCCGGTACACTTTTGTTTCATGGGGGTTTTCTCCTGGTACAGGCGGAAA